>MU225899.1:347502-358027 GCA_018584345.1 Thuja plicata
AAATGTGTATCAAGGTGAATCCTGATCAGATCAGATTTGATTTCCTTCTTTGCGCCCATCCCTGTACTTGATCATGCCCGCAGACACGCAACCTGAGAAATCAGCTATACTCTGCAACTAAGTCTCTGTCATGAATGCTCACCAACTGATCACAGTCTCCCAGGACGAGAAGTGACCCCTAACGGCCGCCGCTCAAATTCTCATCAATGAGCCATCGATCATGACCATGTCCTTTTGCCAACTGCACCTAGAGAGCAATAACTTCATGATTGGACTCTGTATCTCCCCTCACATCTCTGAATCTTCTGTTTCTCCACTTACGTCAAACAAATCTATTCCAGGGATCAACAGACTCTCTGTGCATGGCCTTCTGCAATTGAAACCCTTCTGATCAGTTCTGGAACACGAGCACGAAGGAACCATGGCTACCGAGCGTTCACAGTGCCAAATCTTCCACAAAATTTTCAAATTCAAAGCCTAGCGACAACGCAACTGACCGTTGGTCTCCTTGTCACGAGCATCAGACCTTAACCACAGTTAAATCTCTAGACTTGGCGACAAAGCACTTTTTTACCTCTGTTTAACCCGAGCTCAGATCCAGCGACAAGGCGACTGTGAAATTTCAAAGTCGTGAGGCATTTTACTTAACTCACCTTTCATCCCATGACCTGGCGCCTAACTGCTACCTTTAACCATCATGGTCTATCTGCTGATCGCCAGATGCTATCTTTCTGTTCTGAGACTACGCAACCACACTTAGTCGCCAAGTCGGGAGAACCTATGTCTGAGCCTTTTGACTTTTCAAACAACGCCTAAGTGTCCTTGAATCTCTCTGGCAAAAAAGCGACAACCCCAAGGCGCTAATTCGGGAGTACCTTTCACGTAGGGCACTTTGATCACCCGACCACGCGTCCACCGTTAGATCTTCTAAGCTTTGCATCAGACGGCTGGCATTTGATCGCTTAAAAACTGAGGTTGCCCTTAAATCTTCCAGCGATCCTGCGACTGGGGCAAAGAAACACTTAGTCTCAAAGTCGCATGACCCATCTTCCCCGTCTGGCGATCACCCGACTGAGGACCCACATCCACCTGCCATGTGCCACCTATCACACGGCCACTGGTTCATCCGTTGCACACTGGGACGCTGAGTCACTGCTTGGTTCTAGCGACAAGGCGACCAAGGGATGGTAGCCAAGTCGGAAGACATTTTATCAACTGTTAAACTTTTCACGCGATCAAGCGACTGAGGTGGGCCCCTGCTGTTGTGCTTTCATCCTGCGACATCCTGACTGAGGACTAATCGCGAAGTCGGAGGACACAGACAGAATATTCCTTATGATCAGGTGACTATGCGACAAAGTGAAAAGCGAAGTCGGGAGATAAAAGAGAATATTCGCTGAGGCTCTTGCGATTACTCGACTGGCTGAGAGGGTCCCACTTTTCACAAAGGCTTAACATGGATCTGGCGATCATGCGACCAAAGAACAAATGCTAAGTCGGGAGACATTTAGGGAATATTCGAAAAGATCACCAGACTACATGACACAAGGAAGACGCCAGGTCGGGGGAAAGAAAGGAATATTCTCTGAGGTTTAAGCGATCATGCGACATGAAAATAGGCACATGCTCTTAGTGATTGGAAAAAGTAACTGTGAAACATAACGTGCCAAGGCTTAGGGCTTTTACCTCGTTCAAACATGAAAGACTTAGGGCTTTCAGGGTTTTAGCAGAGCCAAGACCTGGAAAACAAGACAAAGGGAGCAAGACAGGGCAAACCAGGCCAAATGCACAGAATGGGAAATTTGGGCAACAATAACTTAAATAAATACTAAATACATTACTTATAGATAAAGAGTGTATATACAATAATATTTACTTTTGTATCTTCAAATCATAATATCAAATATAAAGATTTTACTATTTCAAGGCAGAGATGATTGTTATGAGTCTTGTTCAAAGAATAAGAATGGAAATATTATAAACATTTTCTTCAAAACATAACACACTCACAAATTTTATAAAAAAATAGTCTTCAAAATTGGGACAAAGAATATTTCTTAAGTACATATACGATAGTGGGAGATATTTATATTTTAGAACTTTCTCAAAATATCTCCATTATTAGGTGCTTGTTGATAAATTCATTAAAAATGATGACTCATTTTGCTGACACTCTTTGAATTATATTGATAAAAATATTAAATTTTATTAGCAGACAGATTTTTCCTCTTCTGAAAATTGAATAACTAATTCACTCTTAATCCAAATTAAGGATAAATCTACTACTAGAAATTGAGTAAATCACCTAAAGATTAAACTCTCTACATCAAAGCTGCATCAACCTTCTGAAATGATATATATTTTGTACATTTTATTTAAAAATAATAATTTTTGAGAAATACTTTTAACCAGAAAGTAAGAAAGGAAATTAATACTCCATCGACGTATAAACAAAACGCTATATATCACCATCAATTTAGTAAACCAAAAGCCAACTAACTTCGAATTGACAAGAACAAGATCTCACAAATGATCACAAATATTTATCATTGCATGAAGTACTAAAAGGCTTGAAAAGCATACATAAGGATCACAACAACATATTCATTAATTCCAACAGAAATTAAGCATACACATTTCAATCGACCAACTGATCAGATAAACACCATAATCTCATATATAAATCCACAGATATATATATATATATATATATATATATATATATCGGATCCCACAAAAAAGAAAAAGTATCTTTCAAATCTTAGAGAAATGACCCTAACTCTGTCAGGAAAAATAAAATAAATAGCCATGCAAGGCATAAAGAGTTTTAAAACTAACTTATCAAACTTTTGCTCAAGTTTATCCTTAAAAACCAAGTTAAAACATAGAAAATCCTAGGAACTATCTTTGACATGCTTCATGAAGCATTTGAGGAGGCATAATCTTTGGGTTGTTCAGGGACACATGCAACTTTCTGCGTGGTGCTCCATTCCTCATAGGAAACTGAGAAATTGATAATGACCTATTGGTTAGCCAGGTTAATAGCTCCCATACGTTGCCTCCAAATCTTATGACCATTCTGGACTTGATCTAGCTTTCTCTTGCGGACCTCTAGGTGCTCACAGCCAATCATCAGTGCAGAATCCACTTTTCCCATAATTGAACAATCTTTAATTGTTACGTACTTGGTCTCCTTCAAAGCATTCATATTGCTTTCAAATGATGAAATTACCTGAGCAACATTCCTTTTCGAATCCTCTATGTTATCCATCAGCCTCACATCAATGTAGTTGATCTCATTGCTAATTATGTCATTGAGGCATTGAGCTCCTTCAAAAGTTATGATAACTCATTTATCCCTTGTTCCATAATTTCATTTTGCCAATCCATATTGACTTTAGTTATGATCATCAAATCATCATCAACTCCTGGTATAGCCTTTTCTGAAATGAATTTGGTTACACCATAGGTGTGAACCTCTTCTATCTTATTAATCACATTGTCCCATTTGTTAATTTTATTTACCCAAACAACTATTTTTGTCTCTAATTCCTTGGAAACCACAATGGTCTGTTGATGCGTCTAATAAAGGCTTCTGACATAGTTCACTACATCTTGAGTGACTTTATCAATCTAATCAGAGAGTGTCTTGGATAATTCCCTATCTCTCTGAACTTGATCTAAGAATTTTTGGCTCAAGCTAGACCTGACATCAAATGAAGGCGACGCCTGAGACAAAGCCAAGGGTTCAGGATTGTAGAGTGCATGGATATACTCGGCCATAAGCTTTGGAGACTCTTTAAGATCTTTCTTATCCCTCCGATCTTCCCAAATCCTATAACTTATCTTTTTGTTACTTGACTCAAAAAACTTCATGTCCACAGATCTGGTTGCCTGGCTAAGATCCAACTTTTCCGTATTGAAGTCTTGTTGTGTGAATTAATCATTGTTCTTGTCAGTAGAAGGTTTAAAAATTTCTACCATCCAATGCCTTGTATCTTTATCCACATCAATTAACGCCTCAATTTTTGGCTTTTTTCTCTTAGGTGTTTTCCCGAGGTACTTGCTCACCATATCCCCATCTGGGGTAGAAACAAGAACAATGTTGCATTTCTTGCTTATAGAAAATTCAAGCCAATTGGGAGCCTTTGCACTGCTTGTGCTTGGGGGCATCTAAAAACTTGAAGGATCACCCAAGGCCAATGAACCTTTCCCTGCTACCTCTATTTGTGTGCTTTCACCTTCAGTTGCTAGATTCTCATTTTCTTTGTCCATTACAAATTCTTTTTATTGTACTTTTTCAATCTCAATGGTTTCCAAATCAACCATAATTTGAGGTATTTTAGTGGCTTGGCTTTTATTTTCACTCCTTAAGTGAGTAACTCTCACAATTGGTTGCACAAGAAAAAGTTATCTCCCTTTAGGAGTGACCTCTATTTCTAGCTCTAGTTTACCTATAGGAGACAATGGCTCAATCACATTAGTACCTAGGGGAGGAGATTTGGTCTTTGAGGATATTGGATTATCTTTGCACCAATGTTTAGTTCCTTTCGGCTTATTCTTCTTATTTCCTTTCAACCACTACTCTGTTCTTCTTAAAATATTATGAGTTCTAATTTTAACATCATCGTCTTCCCTTTTACTTCAGTCTATCTCTAGAATAGGTGTAATTTCAACTAATTCTACACACTTGGAGTCCAAGACTTCTTTATCTTCATCTTCATCAGCCTCATATCCTCTAACATGAATCGAGATCTTCAAGGTAATAATTTTCCTTAGGGTTAACCTAGACCACAATCTTTTTTCTGACTTCATAATCATATGTGCAGTCCGCCCAATAGTCCTCTAGTTAAGGTTGATGGAGAAACGTTGCATCGACATGAAAGTGATTTGCAACAAAGCTTTTTCTATCAAAATTGCCTCTAGCTTGGTATAGTTTTAGATTCATCTCCTTGAGTTCAACTTCTAGACAAGGCATTGCTTGCATGGACCTACATCTGTAATGACCAATCTCGATTGGAAACAAACAACCAGTCCTTCTTTTGGTCTTGTATTTCTTCTCAACTTGAACCAACTGTCTACACACTTCCACTAGTAGAAATTTATCTAAACAATACTTGGGTAATTTCAAAGGTTCCCCACTGAAGCCCCCAATCGTTAGATAAGAAAATTTGGGAAATTGAATATAAAAACTTCCATATACCTTTACCAGTTCAACAAACTCTTTGGACATTCTGTGATTTCCTTTACCTTTCAACTCAAATAAAAGTTTATCCAAGAAGACATCTTGAACCCTTCTAAAATTCTCATGGTTTCTTCTCTTCTACAACAAAAGATAATATTCAAATATCTTCATTTCTTCCATCCATGGTTCATGGGGTATCCCTTCCTAGTCTCTGCAATAAGCCATGATATCTAGAAAAGATATGATGTCATGTAAAATCTTGAAACTTCTGTTGCCTGATATAGTCCTTCATGCAGTTGGTCTAATATGAACTCGACCCAATCAACGTATTTTTCTTCACTTAAGATGAACTAGATATATAGTTATACATCCAATCTTCCCAAAGAATGTTGTGGGGATTTCCCTTTACCCTGTTCAGTAGGATGACCATATCCTACTCATCATCAATTAGATTATCCTTCTTCAAAGCCCTAGGTAGGTCAGATCCTCCTTTTTTCAGTTTCAATAACCAGTGTCTAGCTATGGTACTATTAAAGTCTTTCCTATTTTCCTCAAAATCTGCCCATGCCTTGGAAATGGTCCAATCACCATAAGTCTCAGCTGGGGGAATTCTCAAAGCAACCATGACCACTTGTCTTTTGATTCATACCAACGCCTCATAGAGAAAAGTGTAAATGCACCTCTCAACTCTGTCATATCTATTTCAACATTCCATTACCAAATATAGACAAGGTACCACTTCAGGAAACCCTGTGGCTTTCAATAATCCTCTCTCCACAATCTTGGTTTCCATTGATCTGGGCTCAACCTTACTGAACCTACCCATCTATTGCCCTATATTGACATCTACTAGAAGCGTGTATCCCATCTCTGGGAGGCAACTACTTATGGGGCTTGACCTATTTTCTCTTAGGGATTTTAGCTTAGAAGAAGACATAACTAAACCAGGGAAGAATTCTAAGAAGACGAAAGATATAACAGAAATAACTTTCAAATTTAGAGAAAGAAGTTTCAAATTGAGAAAATGCTAGAAGGTTTTTTTGAGACTCACCATTATTTCCAGATTCATCTTTTGAGAAGAGCAATTACCTCACTTCCACTTCACTTCTTTTCATGACAGGCAAGAACTTGTATGTAGAATGAACACAAATGACAACAAAGAAACAATTTTAATGCAAATTACGTCTTGGTGGTAGTACCTTTATTTATGGAAACTTGCCTTGCTTTAATGATACCCCCCATCTTTTAATGTGAATGATACTTTGCATGCACACCACTCTTTATCTTTCCCATCACTTTCATCATGAAGCATTTAATATATGTCCTCTTAGTCACCTCAACAATCATAACTTGAGATTTCAACATGAGATTTTTGGATTTCCTATTTTGCATGATCAAACTTTGAAATTCAAACCATGAAAAAGGGTTCAAAGTTAGAGGTTCATTATGCTTTCAACCATTTATATCGACCAACGTAACTACGATCCAAAGAAATACGTGGCTAAAGAGACCTTTGAACCTTGAACCAAAAATTCTCAAGGTTCAACAATTACAAACCAAACGAAAAGAGAAATGACTTAAAGATGACATGAGCGGGGCAAATTGTCTCTTGAACTTTTAACTTTGAAACAAAAATTTCTAGGGTTCAAGGTTCGAGACATAGAATGCATTTTACCGACAAGTGACAAGACAATGACAACATATTTCTTAGAACGGGGAACTCCTTGAACTTTAAACTTTGAACTTTGAAGGTTCAAGGTTCAAGGTAGCAAGAGAAAAATAACTAAAATCTTTTCAAGTAAAAATTTTAAAAACAGATTCTAAAATCATGCAATAGGTGGCTCCGACTGGGGACTAGGACCGTTAGGGACTAAGTAGGGACTCAACATCTCTGGTTACACACAAACACAACAACTAAGCTACAAAATCAAAAACCTAGAACCTATGACACAACAAAGACTATGAGAGAGAGAGAGAGAGAGAGAGAGAGAGTTTCTTACACTTGATAAATTTTTAGATCTTTCCCATTGTATGATAGGGGAAGTTCAATGTCATCAGCGTACCTTAGCTTGAAATAATTTGGTCCAAGCTCCTCACTGATTTAAAAGGGGCCTTTCCATAGGGACTCAAACTTTTCATGATCTCCACATGGTTCTCTTCTTTTATCCCAGAGTAAAACCTTGTCTCCTCTCATAAACTTCCTAGGCTTGGTTGTTTAGCCAACTACAACCCTTGCAGTGGCTCGGAAGGAATGGGGTTCACAACCCATTTCCCCTCCCTCACATATTAATTTATTTTTATTTTTATTTTTATTTTTATCAATACAGTACAAAATAAAATAAAATAAAAGAGAGAAGTAAGATTTTGTACACACAAATTAGTGTGTCATCCCTTGCCTCCAACCTCCAACATATAAAAAAATAGAATCCACCATTGCTTGACCTGCAACAAACAATAACACAAACAAAAAGAAGGGAAAGATAAGAGAACAGGAGTGTGAATCCTCACCCAAACCCTAATTTTTGGTTAGGGTTATGGTTGAGAGGAGAGGGAAGAAGAAGGAAATGAGAAATGAGAAAATAAAACTATTTTTTGTTTTGAGGAAACCCTATTAGGGTTTGAGAAATTAAAATAATAAAATATTAGTTCAATAAAATTTCAAAATTTTGGTGGGAAGAATTTTTGTGGGAAATTATTTCCTCGCATTCTTTTATTTAGTGGGTTAACATTTATCATGAGATAGATGATTTGTTTTAAGTGTGACTCTTTGGAAATATTGTTTAATATAATTAATAATGTTATATTAGGTAAAATTGGTAAGGGAATTTATAATTATTATGGAGGTGTGTGTAAGAAAATAAACCTTCATGAAATTAAGATTAAGAGCAACAATTCTATGGAAAGATAAAACAAATTAATCTAAGAATTGAAGCTAAGAATCTATATCATCTCATGGTTCTCTATCCAAGCTTTGTTAAGAGAGCTCTTAGGCTTAATCTCTTTCAAGGAGAATCCTAGAATGAGATATGAATGAAAAATGAATGCTCAAATCTAGCTAGAATGCTCAAAATGCTCAAAAATGTTCCAAGATTATGTTAGAAAACAACAAATGCTCCTAAACATGATATGCTAAAATGCTATGCAAATGCTGAAATTATCTCAAAAGCTCTCAAATGCTCCTCATATGCTCTCAATATGCCTATAGTAAGGACGCTTTTTCTCTTGAAATTCTTGGATCCCAAACACAAAGAAAATTGCTTGTATTTATAGCATTTTCCCAAGGGTAGGGGGTAGAGTGAGTTAATCATGATCAAAGTTTGGTTAAGTCAAAAGCTTTGAGGTGTTTTTAAATGGAGGGAAAGTTGGTTGGTTGTCTCAAAGATATTAGGAATTAAATAACTCCATCATTTAATTAAATTAGCCATGGAAGGGTGATTGGGTTGGATTTGATCTTTTTGATTTGAACTATACAATTGAAAAATCAATTGCATAATTTGATTATTCCCTTTAGGCTTGAATTTAATTATTTGATTTCATGATTATTTGATCTTTTAATTTGATTTGATTTTTGTCCATTTGATTTGATCCATTTTATTTGCATTGAGATGACATTTTAAAGCATTTGGCTGAGATTTATAGTTTGGAATGCTTGAGATACACCTGGTCAATTTTAGGTGTCTACAAATGCCCCTCTTTGAACTGATGTGTCAAGCGCATTAATTCAAAGAAAGCTTGATTGTCCTGATCATTGATTAGATGTTGATGAGTTGATTGACTGATATGAAAGCCTGATATGAAACTCTGATATGAAATCTCTGATTTGAAACCCTGATATGAAAATCCGATATGAAACCCTGACATGAAACTCTGATATGAAACCCTGGTATGATTCTCTGATATGAAAATCTGATATGAAACCCTGATATGATGCTCTGATATGAAACTCTGATATGAAACCCTGATATGATGCTCTGATATGAAACTCTGATTGATAAAGTTTGAAATTTTAATGCCCCAAATTTGATACAAGATATGATGCAGAATCCCTAGTTTGATGATATGATGATGCCCCCTCAGAAATGAAATCATATTGATCTTAGATGTGAAGATTTTGATGAATACTGCTGATAGAAGAGATCCAAGATGATTGAATTTCTGATAAACAATGATGTTGATCCTGGCAACAAAACATGCCCCAGTGTAAAGAGAATTTGATGATAATAGCTATGATTGAGAAAATGTTGTTGATGTTTGTGATAAGGTGATAATGATTGGATATCACTTGATGTCAGTCACAATCACTTGGTTGATGTTGTATTGATGTCAATCAGATAAGTAGGTTGATGGATTGATTGGATAAACTAATAATTCACTCTCAAGATCTAGAGAGACGAACAAATGGATTGAATTTCCTTCCTCAAGATCTAGAGTTAGGAAATTTGATGTGCTCAAAATGAGAAAATGGATGATAGGATAAATGATTGGTGTTAGATGATCAATTGGATGATTCGACTAATTGATATTCAATTGGATTGGATTTGATGGGAAGATTGATGGTGGGAGGCTAATAGATAGGGTCATCTGATATGAATTAGGTGCAGAAATAAGTACAGGGGATAAACAGAGTTAGATTGCCCCTAGTTGATCAGATGGTGAGATTGCCCCTAGGTGAGAAGATGTATATTGATGATATCTGGGTGCAAGCACAAAGTTGAGTGCCAATTTCGCGGAAGTTCGCGGCCAAAAAAAATTGGCAAACAGAAACGGGCACCCATTTTTTAAAAATTGGGTGCCCGTTATGGTGCGGGTGCCCGAGCCGTGAATATAAAACGGGTGCCCGTTTTAAAAATGGGTGCCCGTTTTAAAAATGGGTACCCGTTTTGGTTCGGGTACCCGTAGCAAAACAGGCACCCGTTTTTAAGAAACGGGTGCCCATTTTTTAAGAAATGGGTTCCCGTTTTTTAAAAGTATTTAAAATTTATTTTAAACCGTTTTGCAAATCATTTTCACAATTTGCAAAACGGGATTACGTTTTTATCTGAACGGGTACCCATTTTTGAGAGCTACCACCGACCCCCTGCTGCCATTTTTCCTATTACAGGTACGTATTATTGTTTTTTATTAAAAATATTTATTATTATTATTTTTAATTAGTTTAATGTTTAAAATTGTATATTGTGTTTAATGTTTATAGTTTTTGAGAGCTACCACCAACCCCCCTGCTGCCATTTTTCCTACTACAGGTACGTTCAATAAACTCTCTCTCTCTCTTAGAACTAGTTTAATATTTAATGTTCAATACGTATATTATGTTTAATGTTTGAAATTTGTTCTTTTAAT
>MU225899.1:376309-407721 GCA_018584345.1 Thuja plicata
ACTTCTAAGGATAAGGTAGATGCTTGGATATGCATGGGGAATGTTTGGAAGAGTGATGGAGAATCCTTTCGAATAGGCTTTGAAACACATGGAAGCTTAGGGTCTATGATCTTTGAAGCATGGAAATGATTTGTAGCAAGATGTAAATTAGCTTGGGTTTATTTTAGAGGTAGCCCTTGAGGGTAGACATAGTCAACGTGAAAAGTACCATCATTAGGCTTGCTCTTTGGTGGAGGAATTTTGGATAGTTGTGAAGTTTTCTGAGATGGACAAAGGATGAAAGGCATAAAGGCTATGGGAGAAACCTTGCTAGATAGGGGTTTTTGGTTTAAACCTTGCTTAAGAGTGATATCTTTATCTTCATTCTCTTTATCACAAATAGGGTGGTCATGAAATTTCCCTTGATCTAAGATAGGTTTGTGGCACTTAAATGTTTCATTTCGTAAAGAAGATGAAGATACGGATGGCCCATCATCATAAAGTAAAGGAAAAATTGATCTTAATGATGGCTTGTTAGATGATTTATCCTTTTGTTTTTCCTCATTCTTCCTTAAAGTTGATATGTCATCATTATGAGGAAGGGTTGCTCCTAATTGAGAAAAATATGCTTCTTTATCCTTCATCAAAATTTATTCCATGATTTCAAGGAATACGGGATCTTGGGTTGCCTCCAATATTGCATCGTCAGTTACTTCATTGTATGGAGTCCTATGGAGATATTGATCTTGATTTTCCATAGGATTGACTCGTCTTTCAAATAGATTAATCATTATAAATTTTTGAAGGAATATGATCTATTTGTTGCACTATATAGAAATAACTCTGAAAAGTGTATCCAAATACGATTTCAAAATATTTCCAAACCCTTGGGAAACGCCCCCTGTTTTCTCTTCTTTGCTTCTGGGCGGCACTTGCCTATGTGTAGGCGGCCTTTAAATGTTGGTAAGCGGTTACTGGAATTACTCTACGGGATACTACAATTTGTAGGCAGCACAAAATTGTTTGTAGATGGCCCAGAATTATTTTTAGGCAGCACAAAATTGTTTTTAGGCAGCCTAGAATTGTTTGTAGGCGGCTCTTTACTGATCAAAGTTGAAATTTTTAGTTTTTTTGGATTTTAAAAGTTTAAAGGTTTTTTATCAAACCTGTTAAAGAATATTCTTGCATGAAAATGAAGTACAAACTCAACACACACATCAAATTTGCACCATATCCCTAAAACAACACTAAAAGTGTATGTTCTCAGATGTTTTTACGGGTTTGTACAAGAATGTCTTCCAAATAGTCTACCTTAGAGTCAACAATTTTTGCTTTTAACAATGGCTTTACAAAGGTAGGTCTGCTACTTTATCAAGGTCTCAAATTATTCTGATCTAAATCTTGACAAGATCCTTTACCCCTTTGAGGGCTTCCCACGCACAAAAGTATGATTTTGCACAATCCCGAAGGACTACTAGAGGAAGTGAGGATGACTTGCACAAGTTTTAGTCACTTTCTTATTAAGGAAAAGTGCATTATTTATAGTGGGTCAAATGATATTGTGGTAAAAGAAAATATCTCCCACTTTGGGTCGTTCCCTCTCACCATCCTCATAAGGCAATTCTCAGGAGGCAGGCCCTTTAAAGCTCTATTTAGCTAGCATGTTCATGAAAAGAAAGAAATTGAACTCAGTCCAACAAGTTTAGGAATCTGAATCACTCAAAGAGTGAAGAGCATATCCCTATTGTTTTTCTTTGTTCCAAACACCTCAAACAGATCTGTTTATTTTCAACCTCTTGACAAGGAGGTTCTTAGAAATGAAGTGTGTGGTTCAATTAATCCTTCCTTTCTTTTGACTACCCAAACTTAACACTTTTGGCTTTTTGATCAACTTCGAAAAGTTGAGAGCATATACCTAATGTCTTGTTTGAATAGAAAATAGTAAGGTGTTTCTTATTTATACTAGATTCAAATGAATTGCCACAAGTTAAGTAATGTAAGCTTGATGAGATAAGTACCTGATTTCGAAGTTAGCAAGGCTAGGCACTTTTTTGAGTATTTTGGCTTAGTTTTACTCACCTAGTGGCGATCGTTCCCACTCCGTCTCCTCCAACAAGTTAGTCAGCACAAAGCAAGGCAAAGTGAAGGAAAACTTGGAAAAAACCAAAAAGACAAAAATGCCTCCTAAAAGCTCTTTTAAATGAAAGATTTATGAATTAAAGCTTTAAAATAAGTTAGCACAAAAATCAATTAGAGAGTAAGAAATTTTTGTTTATAAGAAAAAATCAACTTAATATAGTGATCATACAAGTGTTCTTCCTCAAATAAACTCTCCAATAAATTTTTTGTATGCATTTCCTTATCGTTCTTGGTTTTGATTCTTACCTCTTTGCTAGGCTTCGAGATCTGCTTCTCTAGTTTTTGCACCTTGGGGTGATTTTTCATCTGCACGACAAGAAAACAAAGAGAGTTACCAAAGTGACCAAATTAATCAAAAGCAATTATGCGACATTTAACAGCTAAAGGGTGGCTGTCAAATATTCTTAAATGTAAATTAAAACTTTATTCGCGGCTTTTAAATCTTAATGTGTGGCTCTTAAAATATCACAGGTGGCTAATTAAAATGAGCAAGCGGTACAGAAAGTGTAAAATGCAGCTGAATATTGCTGGCACATGGCTCTTGAAAGTTCACAAGCAGCACACTTTATCTAACAGGCGGCTCACTTTATCTAGTAGGCGGCACACTTTATCTAGTAGGTGGCACACTTTATCTAGCAAGCGACCTAAGAATGAAAGATAGAGAATAGAAGAAAAATCCTTAGGCGGCTCTTAAATCTTTGTACGGGGCTCTTAAAGCTTTGTACGTGGCTCTTAAATCTTCATACACGGCTCTTAAATCTTCGTACGTGGCACTTAAAAATTTGAACGCAGCTCTTAAATCTTCATACGCCACTCTTCACCTGCTTTCTGCAAAATAACAAGAAAAATGATCCGAAACACACAAAATTGTAAGAGAAAAAATTTTTAGAAATGAGACTTAAAGCCCCATGGTGGGTGCCATTATGTGTGTAAGAAAATACACCTTCATGAAATTAATATTAAGAGCAACAATTCTATGGAAAGATAAAACAAATTAATCTAAGAATTGAAGCTAAGAATCTATATCATCTCATGGTTCTCTATCCAAGCTTTGTTAAGAGAGCTCTTAGGCTTAATATCTCTCAAGGACAATCCTAGAAAGAGATATGAATGAAAAATGAATGCTCAAATCTATCTAGAATGCTCAAAATGCTAAAAAATGCTCCAAGATTATGTTAGAAAACAACAAATGCTCCTAAACATGATATGCTAAAATGCTATGCAAATGCTGAAATTCTCTCAAAAACTCTCAAATGCTCCTCATATGCTCTTAATATGCCTATAGTAAGGACGCTTTTGCTCTTGAAATTCTTGGATCCCAAACACAAAGGAAATTGCTTGTATTTATAGCATTTTCCCAAGGGAAGGGGGTAGAGTGAGTTAATCATGATCAAAGTTTGGTTAAGTCAAAAGCTTTGAGGTGTTTTCAAATGGAGGGAAAGTTGGTTGGTTGTCTCAAAGATATTAGGAATTAAATAACTCTATCATTTAATTAAATTAGCCATGGAAGGGTGATTGGGTTGGATTTGATCTTTTTGATTTGAACTATACAATTGAAAAATCTATTGCATAATTTGAATAATCCCTTTAGGCTTGAACTTAATTATTTGATCTTTTAATTTGATTTGATTTTTGTCCATTTGATTTGATCCATTTGATTTGCATTGAGATGACATTTTAAAGCATTTGGCTGAGATTTATAGTTTGGAATGCTTGAGATACACCTGGTCAATTTTAGGTGTCTACAGGAGGATATTTAATATTGGTGATAAAATAAAAATTTAAAAGATCATTTAAATAGTGATCTATTTAATCCTTTAATAAATTTAATGGGAAACTGTATGATAATGTCTTAAATATTTTATAGGGTTACATTACGTGAATTCTTTTAACTACTTCATATGACGAAAATCTTTAATCATTTTATTAAGATCTATATGCATGAACTCTTAATAGATTTAATTATTACATTAGGTTGATTGTAAATAGGTGAACTGTTAACAGATTTAATTATTACATTAGATTGATTATTGATGGATTATAAAATGAGGATGTAATTATCGATTAGACTTATACATAATAAAGTATAATTGTGAAACCTTAAGCTAAGTCTAAATTAAATTAAAGGTTGATACTTAATTTATGCAATAATGACAATGTTAAATTCTAAATGAATTAAAAATGGGGATGCGAGTAAATGATTGTTCGAAATTAAATATTAAAAGTATTAAATCTCTCCTTAGGGTCAAATATAATTAATGAAGTTGCAATTTTTGAGGGGTTGTAAGGTAAGCGTCGACTAAGACTTAATTTGATTTTCCCTTTAATTAAAAAAACTTATTTAAATAGACTAAACCTTACTGAGGGATGTTGATAAGTTAACGCTTGTCATGATTCCCCTCCACCTTTCTCTAGACCTAACTAGTTTTGTTGGAGATTAGTTTAATCTAGAAATGTTTGAACCCCTTAAGTGAACTTAGTTAACTTTATGTATTTCACCTTATCAATATGCAACATTAGTTAATTGAATGTTTAGATAAAAAAAATTGTTGGTGTGTTTTTTTCCTAAATTTTGGGAATGACATTTTGGCTCTTCTTAAACAATTTTCACAATATACTATTGATAGAATTCCTAGGAGAGATAATTATCATGTGAATGTGATGGCAAGAAGAGCTTCCCTTGTATGTTGTGATTATCACATGGATGAATACCACTTTGTGTTCTATGTCCTTTTCTCTCATGTTGTGTTGAACAAGCCAAATCTTGAGAATATTATGTGTGTGCACATAGACTCAAGAGAATAAATTTTTATAATTATTCTTATCTTAACTGTGGGAGATTTTCCAATGAAACTAATAAAATTACTTGTTTCTCCATCTAAAATCTCTCAGCTTGATATGTAATCTTATCTAATGTGCTCTATCATAGATCTTAAAATGGTCTTTTCTAATAATTTTTTACTAAACTTGAGATTACCCTTGCACATTGTGAAGCCCATTTAGGTTCCTCATGTGGACATGTTGGTGATAAATGCTTAGAACATAAGCTAATCCACATGGGATATTATTGGAAAATGATGGACCATTATTCCTTTTCTTTTATCAAGAAATATCCCCAATGTCAGAAAAATAATAATATAATTTAAGCTCCTATGCAAGAACTTTAAACTCAGACTTCTCCTTGGCCATTCTAAGCTTGGGGATAAGAAATAATTTTAAATCTAGATCTTTCCATTCTTCTAAAGGGTATACCTTCATCACAACAACTATTGATTACTTCAAGAAATGGGTCGAAGCATTTATACTAAGGTCCACCACTAATGAAGAACACATGTGGCTTTCTTTTGAATAACATTATTTCTCATTTTAAATTTCCTTCCGCCATCATCTCAGATAATGGTACCTCATTTAAAAATAAAGAAGTCAAGCAATTCTTTGAGAAATTTCATATTGACCACCACATCTCTATACCTTACTATCCACGGTCTAATTACCAAGATAAGGCTTATGATAAGACCATTATATAGATCTTTCATAAGATAGTGAATAAAAATGGTAAATATTGGCATGATCAATTAACTGATGTGTTATGGGCCTATCACATGAGTGTTCATATTAGTAGTGTTGTAAAATTGCACCTTGTGTAATTTACCATTATGTGATGCTCTACCTTAGCTTAAAAATTAAATTCCACCTAAGCCTCCATGTCCCTCCATATTCCATGTCCTTTTCTTCCTATATTATTGACCATATAGCTTGGTTGGCACAAGATAATCACATGTTACAAAGATGGCCGCACGACGTGCACCAGTCCTATAAATTTGCAGACGTGTAGTGAGTCATTGAGACATTACAATTGCCACCCTTGTAGTGTAATACCTCATATCACCTTCCATCAATGTCAGAAATCATCTAGAAATCTTAAAGTTGAGTTTTGAACTTCATTCACATTATCTTGGGTGCATTTTAACTTCTTGGATTCTCTTTTAGTTCTTACCATATTGGCTTCTTCATATAGCATTCTCAAGCTCTCTTGAGTTTTTTATTGCATTGGGAGAGCTTGTGTATAGTCTTCTAAATCTTCACAACATAGTTGGCTTCATCAAAACATCAACTTACCTTCACTCCATTGATCTCTAGGTTTGTGGCTTTGTATTCAATCACATAGTGTAATTTGAAATGTTGATGTTCAAATAATTACACAATTTAATGATCCAAAGACTATTAGGCAAAATTTCAATAGGGATTGTTGAAATCTGATAACATTAGTCTCTCACTATCTCATCTCATAATTTTTTAAGCATATCATAGTATTCTTTTCATGGTCTTATTGCTTTGATTAGTAATCATTATCTTGTATCCTTCAGTTATCTCTCATTGAAATATTTTGTCTATTCAACTATTGTAGAGGTGGAAACACCAAATTAGCGACTTCACTGAGGCAAGTCTCAAAATAGCCCCAACACTTTTCACCAGTATTGTGTGTGTGGATTTCATAGGAGGAGCAAGTGGAGAAGCTCATCAATTTCGTCAACCACCTTTTATTGTAAGTATTTTCTTTTACATTGTCTTTGTTAGTTTCATGGTGTAATCACATATCTTTATTTTATATTATAAGCATTAGTTTATTTTTAGTTATTTTAATTCATGTCCCAATTTTTTCTAGGTTCTTTATACTATATCCATCCAAGTTGAAATCATGTTGTGTAGACATCCTACATCTGCATTGTTATCCTTGACTCATATGGGTGTCTAAGGCAAAGATCTTGTGGAGCCTGTAGTTAATCTTTATAGTTAGGTCTACTATTTTTTATATTTAAAATTTTTTATCAGTTGGCATAACATAGTAATTTAAATTTTTCTATTTCACATCATATTTCATTTTAAGTATTAAAAGACATCTTTATCAACCCAGTTGTCTTGATCACCTGAGCCCACCATACTTCTAGTTGAAGTGAAGTGGCACTAGGGTTAGTTTGTCCTTTTAGATCTTATCTATCTTGAGGTCGGCAAATTTCTCTTCTCCACAATATTGCTACTTGCACTACGCCTTGTAGCCTCATGTATCATGTTGGTGCTATCATGCCTCTCAAGTTTGAAATTCCATCCATGAGGGTTTTCTTGATAGTATTAATTGATGATACCACTTATCATGTTAACTATCTACATGAGTTAGAGTTTCTTGATGAGCACCACCTCAAGGCCTTTCATCAGTTTTTTTTATCTAAACATTTATATGTTCTCATGTGCTTAAGTATTGGTCTATTTTAACCAACAATAGATAATTTTTTTCTTTACATGTGAACTATTTATGTAGAATGTGTGCGTGAATTATTTATTTAGAATGTGTGTACACGCACGTGTGTATTTACACGTGCGCGTGACAAGATTAGATATTATAAGCTCTAAGTAAGTATACAACTATTAGACCCTATGCAACTAAGCCCCTCTCCCCTATTTTGAAAGACAAATCCAATGCAAACTAATACAAATTCCGTTGACCAAAAACATTAGCAACCAAAATTTCAATACAATTAATCACAAAGATCAATAGGCAAAGATTAGTAAGTTGAAATACGAATTAAATTACATTTATTCCAAACAAAAACTAACTTTAAACAAACAATTCTTAATGTACTAAACCAATATTTTGTTCTGCTATTCAAATCGATAAAACGATTCTAATAAATTTGTAAATAACTGTTGGAACTCATATACCATAATTTGCAGAGAAATGCTGAATGAATTCTCAGAATTTGGTAAAAAGTTATAGATGGCCATTATGTTCTTTCAAAAGACAAACTGCAAAATCTTAATCTAATACACAAACTCGCCACTCTCAAGCCATGGGCATTATTTTTACCCACTCAATGGCAGGGACTAATAAAGCACTTTTAACCCATTGTTAACTTATAAATGATTAAATACAAGGAACACAAATCAGATATATATTAAAGTTCAATTGCCATCGATCACGGAGCTCCTCCTCTTGGATTTTCTCTGGCTGCGTCTATTACTCCCCGTGCCTTCCCTAGCAATTCAGCTGCTTTGCAGATTTTTACCTCTTCGAATTTAGCAGCCCAATCCCTACTGCTCTTGAGCAGCAAATCAGGAAGTTGTAGCACACAAGACGAAATCACATCGTTTAAGAAGCCAACTAACTTCTCGCTCAAGTCATTGAGACTACTATAAGAATATGAATATGAATCTGAATCTGAATCTGCCAGGATCAATTTGCATACCTTGTACTTTGCATACTTTGGTGCCATTTTAAGCCACTGTGTGCCTTGGGCAGCTGCATCACTAGGAACTTCTTCCAGCATGTGTTTTCGTCGAAGATATCTTTCTGCTTTGTGAAGCTTCTCTCTGATTATCCGGAGACTGGCTTCAAGTGTTAATGCTCCTCGCTTTCCTTTCTTCTGCTCATACTTTATACTCACATTTTCTATCTTTCTTTTCGATGCTACGCTAACTAGAAAGGCTTCTAAATTGGCGGCGCCAAAAAAATCCACAGTTATGTCTATGTTGTCTGGACAACCCATCAAATCCATCAGATGATATGCTTGGTCGTATGCTTTCACAGCATTATCCATATCAGCTGGACTGACTTCAATGATTATGTTGAGTAAAGACAAAGCAGTTAATGACCAAAGAGATTCCTTTAGACCAGCAAAATACTTTTTAACGCTTGGCAATGGTTCAACCAGTCCATTTGCAAAGAATCCAATATTATTCTCGTCAAGACAGCCTCCGATTACTTCAATCAACTCCTTGTAGCGGCGACCTTCTCTATAAGCAGCTTCCATCCTCAGCTTCACGCTTTCAAAGCAGTTTTCATTAGCTATCCACAAGCTGGCGACGTCCTCTGCAGGCATTCGCAACTTCTCCATGGCTTCCTTGTATCTGCCAAAATCTACAGACGCAAATTTTGCCAACTTCGTGTCAACGTGGCCAAGTTTTCTTATAACTCTGTTATCAATGGCCCGCCGAGACATCAACCAACATTTTTTGATCAAATGCATCTCTTGCTTTACAATCATGAGCCCGATTAACAATGGAGACAAGAGCACAGCTAAAATATGTTTTGGGATTGTGTCAACTTCAATATTTGGAAACAAACTAAACACTAGATGGGTTAGAGGCGTTTTAAAGACCCCCCAAAAGGCTTTTACCTCTACTTTCAAGGTTGCAGGCGATTTAACTAGGATGAATAACACTGAATAATAAAGCGGCGCCACCCATCTATAGAGAATAACAATCCATCCAACTAGGACGAAAATTAACTGGATTACAAACAAGCCCAATCTATGATTCAGTACAGATCTCAAACATACAACTTTAGCGCCAAAAAATTCAACACAAATTGTTACCAACACTCCCACTCCTGCACTGAATGGTGATCTCGTCAGCATGTAGTCAGGTTGGCAAACCCGAGCCGCAATCCATGATTTCATCATCTCCTCTTTCAAGTTTCCCCATTCCGTTTCCACATTATTAGAATTTTGATCAAGTATTGCTTTTATCCTGTCACTCACATTATCACTACTTTGATCAAGGATTGCTTTAATCCTCTCACTCAAATTATAACTATTTTGATCAAGGATTGCGGCAATCCTGTCACTCAGCTTATTACTATTTTGATCAAGGATTGCGGCAATCCTGCGACTCGGATTATCACGGTAGAACTTGCCAAAAGAAATTGCAAAAAGCATACAAACAAAAAAATTCAAAAGCAGTTGTAACATAACCCCCCCTGAGACAATCAACCACACCCAACTTTGGTACTTAACATGTGGGGTATTCCCCGTTACATGATAATACTGTACCACAATGAAACACTCCACAGAAATATGAGAGACCAAACTTACTAGCAAGGCTGCAATGGTAGTCCAAACACCTCTATACTCTGTAGTTGCCATGCCGGGTAGCAAGTAGCCCACGAACACACACAGCGTCATTCTTGCACAATCTATCGATAACTGCTTCTGCATCAGTTTTTGCACTTGCTCGTGCCGCTTTGGCCCTGAAATGCCCACATTCAGTACTTCTGCCTCTGCAGCCAACTGCAAAATCAAGCCACATAGTACCAGATACTTGGTGGGAAGCCAGAATGCTCCTCTCCTGCACGCCGCATTTATGTCGTACACAACGAATGCAACGAACAAGACTACGCCCCCATACAAGAGCAAGCCCTCTCGCTGCAACTCCATTGCTTTCCGAGCACTCTTACAATAATCACAAGGATATTTTAGAACGTCATACCAGCGCAACATGTATTTGCATTTCCAAAATATGGGGTGTTAAACACTTCCCAAAGCAGCAAATGTTCTCAACCAATTGCTTTTTAAAAATATCCGACATAACTTTCATCGATTCCCCCATTGGTATCAAAAAGATAAACAGAATTCTTGGGGGCACCTCTATTGTACAAAGCTCTAAAGCATAATAAATATCTCCCATCATCTTCTATCTTTATTTTTAAAAAGCATTCTCTTGTCATTATTTTGCACAGTAAAAACTTAAAATTAGGAGAAAAGACATATACCAAACATTTCTTGGGGCACCTCTATTGTACAAAGCTCTAAAGCATAATAAATATCTCCCTTCATCTTCTAGGCAACGACTATCCAGCCATATCGTTCGATATGGCTGGATGCCCATGCATCCCAGCACCGTACATATTCGTGAAATCCGCACACTGGTGAAAAGACTGGTGAAATGCACAGTTTAAATGAGTCAATGCCGTGCAGATTGAAAGACTATTGAAATGATTTCTTTTAAACTTTCAAACTTTTTACACTTAGATGAAATCTCCATATTTTTTTTTCATTTTTAAAATGTTTTATTTTAATCACTTTCTTTTAATTTCTTATCTAGTTTTAAAGGTCATTTTAATAAAATAATATAATTAATATATTAATAAGATAATATAATTAATATATTAATAATTAATTGTATAATATTTTTTTACTTTTATTATTTTAATTTAATTAGAATTATATTATAACATATAATATATAATTTTAATAATAATATTATTTAACTTTTAAAATAAATTAAAAAATATAATATATAATTATATTTTTTAATAATATTATTTATTTATTTTTTAAAAAATTATTGGCAATTATATTTTAGAAAATATTAATATTTCTTAATAATTTATATTTTAACATTAATTTTGTGGAATGTACGTATTGTATTTTAGGAAACAGTAATCTTTATAATTTTCTATGTTCTACTATTAAAATTAGTTTTTTGATTAATTATTATATTGCTATTATAGGCAAGTACACGCCACTTGGCACTTGTTTATATTAATAATTATTATATTATAACATATATCACTTAAGATATATATATTATATTTAAAATTTAATAACAATATTTACAAATGTAATTTTAAAAGTTATTAAATCAAATTATTGAAATTTTCATATAAGATATATTATATATGTTGTAATATAATAACCTTTAAAATAGATAAGAATACAACTTATAAAATTAAACATATAATTTATTGATAAATGTGCTTAAACTTAATTAAATTTTGTGTTTAAGGGTGCTTGATTTAGAATAAAATGAGATGGGCATCGAGTGTCTAGTGTCTAGTGTTGTTCTATGCATTCTCATCAGAGATGGGTGCTTGTAAACTTCATGAAACATAGGTCAATGAGTTTGAGTTATATTTTATACATTTTACTCATTAACCCTAAGTGGTCTAATCACATCACGGATAAAGGTAGGTCTCCATGTAATAGAGCCGTTTGGGCCTCAATCTGCACTAACAACACTTCCTTTGGTGTCTGCTCTATATATGCTTCTAATGACCCTTTGGAGAGGGCTAATCTGTGGGTTTGGTTGGCTTCCCTCCCCGACATCCCTTGGATTCTGGGTGGTGACTTCAACATGATAGAGTCACAAAGAGATAAATCTGGTGGTAGACCTTTCTCTTGGAAGCCTTCGGAGGTGGAACCTTGGAATAAGATGATTTGGTCTAAACGGTTGTTTAATCCTCTGAAAAATAATGAAAATACCAACTTTAATTTGAGGCACACCTGGTGTAACTTTCAGCAGGGTCCTTGTATATATGCCAGGCTCGATAGATTCTATGCTCACATGAATTACTTTTCCTTCATCCCTGATGAGCTTGTCAACCTTGTCACTATATCCCCCATGGCTCTTTCTGATCACCATCCCATCTTTGTCCGCATCAAGCTTACCTATGTTCCTCATGCTCCCTTTTCTATCAGACCTAGATTTATCCTCAACTCTTCCCTGTTGGCTGATGTAGACATCCTGTCTGCTATCCACCTTATCAGTACTTTCAATAAGAATGGCTCCCCCTCTCTTTCCTGTTGTGAGAGATGGCATCAAAATATTCATGCCTGGCATGCGCTACTCCAAACACTGGGACAAAAGAAGGCCAAGGATTACAGATATCATGAGAAAGCTCTTGCTGGTAAATTGAACTCTACTGAAACTCTTATTCAAAACCACCCTTCTGATTGAATAGTCTTGTCCCCATTGTAACTAAAGCTAGAGATGACCTTCGACGCCATTAACAGTCCTTAGCCCGTGGGGCCAAAATTAGATGCAGGGCCCACTGGCTATAGCATGGTGACAAAGGGTCCAAGTTCTTCTTTAACTACCTTAAAAAAAAGCATGCCAATGAAGCTATTTCTAGTACAGTTGTTGATAATAGGGAGATAGTTAATCCTGATGAAATCAAGGGAGCCTTTGCCTCCTACTATAATAATTTGTTTTCTTCTGAAGAAAATGAGGAGTCCATAACTCTTAGAAGAAAGTTCAGTTCCATTGTCCCTAAGAAAATATCTCAGCTTGATTCTATTCTTCTTGGGGAAAATATTACTAAGGAGGAAATTGTTAATGCTATCAATTCACTTAAAAAAAGACAAAACTCTGAGCCTTGATGGCCTCCCGACTGAGTTTTACCAAGCCAATATTAGCTAGATTAGCTTAGATCTCCTTGACCTCTATAATGAGGCTTATGAGAAAGGCACACTGGGTAATATGATTAACAGAGGTATCATTAAATTAATCCCTAAAGATGGAGATAAAACTATTATAAAGAATTGGTGCCCAATCACTCTTTTGAATATTTCCTACAAAATACTTGCTAAGATTATGGCTCGTAGATTGGAAAGCATCCTGCCCAAGTTTGTTAATTCTACTCAGACTGGATTTATTAAAGGTAGATATATCCTTGAAAATCTCATTACTAGCTGGGAAGCCATGAATTGGGCCAAATTCTCCAACCAGAATGCTGCAATCCTTCTCCTGAACTTTGAAAAGGCCTATGATAGAATTGAATGGAATTTTATTGACCTGATGTTAGGGCATTTGGCTTCCCTGACCGATTCTATAATTACACCAAGCTCTTGCTAAAAGATGTTATGGCCCAAGTTGATGTTAATGGCTCTCTCTCTGACCCTTTCTCCCTGACCAGATCTATTAGACAAGGTTGTCCGCTTGCCCCTGCCCTTTTTTTCATTGCCTTTGAAGCTCTGTCTTTCATCCTTGCTGACAATACCCTTTCTTCGGGGGTCAAAGGTATCACCTTACCCAACATGGAGAATTTGACCAATTGTCAATTTGCTGATGACACTAGTTTATTTGTTGGTTTGGAAGAAGAAAATTTCAATATCCTTACTAAAAAACTTGATATATTCTGCTCTATCTTGGGAGCTAAGTTGTCTAGACTAAATGTATTTGCCTTGGCTAGGAAGAGCAGCCTCCGAGTTGGTTTTTGAAGCATGGTTTCCAGTGGGGTGGACCTAGCAACATTGTTAGGTACTTGGGCATCCCCTTCTCTGTGGATCCATCTCTTAAAGATATGTGGTTATGGGTTAAAAACAAGATCACAAAAAAACTTAACAGCTGGTATAACAGATCCTTGTCTCTAGCTGGTAGACTATAGGTCTGCCAAAAAATTCTATCCTCATATAATATGTACTATGCCTCGGCCTGGATGTTTAATAACTATCAAATTTTGGAAATTCAAAAGGCCATAAGGAACTTCCTATGGTCTGATGGTAAAGGCAAAAAAAAGATGCATGTGGTTAAATGGGACTGGTGCTATACTGATAAAAAACTTGGAGGTCTTGGTTTAAAAGATCTTAGGCTTCAAGGTATGGAATTGGCCACCAAATGGATCTTCCACTGTGTAGGCGGGGAAGAACCATGGAATGTTCTTGTCAGAAGCAATATTATGAGGGGATAACCAAAGAAGGCTAAAACTTGGAAAGATGTTCCATTTGATGATCTTTTAATTGGCAACTTTCCTGTCAATGTGCATGGATCTGCTGTCTTTAAAACCATCTGGAAAGCTTGGGAGTCTTCTAGGCCCTTTATCTCTGATAAATCCTTCCATTCTAATACCCTTCTGCATGGTGAAAGGTCCATTTGGTGGAACCTCCATCTTCAAGGGAAGCCTCTTGCCCTATCTCAAGGTTGCTTAGCTAAAATTTGGAACAATCTGGGTATTTCCACATTTATTGACCTCTTTGAGAATGATTGTCTGATTAGCTGTGAGGAATTAAGAGATAAATATAACCTTCCCGCTTCTCATAAAAAGACTTATAACATGATCTCTAGAGCTTGTATAGATCTCCTTTCTTCCTGCTTCATTGACTCACATAGATACCTCAATATCAAATGGCCTGATGGTACCTTGCTTAGCAAAATCAAAGCCAAAAATGTTTATAATACTCTAAGCAATAATCAGAATATCATAGAACATATCAATGGGCTTTGGTACACTTCCCCGGAAACTAAAGACTGGAGAAAAATCCTTAATAGAATGTGGAAGTCCTCTATTGATCCTAAAATTAGATGTTTTAAATGGCTTATGCTAATTGATAGACTTCCTATCAGCAGGTACCCTGCTCCTACTGATGTGTGTAGACTCTGCAATCGTCCTGACTCTTGTAGACATATTCTTTTTGAATGTAAATTTGCGAAGAAGGTCTAGGCTTTATTTGGCATAACTTAAAGTTCATTAATATCTTTCAAATTATCACTGGTCATATACAGGGACTTAAAAAAGATTCTAATATTCTATGGCACATTATTTCTTCTAACATTTTGTGGCAGCTATGGAAGTGCATGAATGAAGAAAGGTATCAAGGTATACATAGATCTCTTACTGAGTTTTCATTAAAACTCACACTCTTTAAAATCTCCTCGCAGGTTTGCATCACGATGATGATCGAGAGGGAGAAGCTTAACAGATTCCTCAAGATGGGACACTCCACTATATTCATCTTTGAAATGAAAGATGGTTACGACTATGGTAATCATATGAACAATATGGCTCTCTTCAACAAAATGGTGAAAAAACTACACAAGGAAATCACCAAGAACAAGAATGTGACAGATGATCAGATATATATGATTGCTCAAATCCGAGCCAATAAAGGAATTGCTTGGATGGAAGGACCCCTTGGCTAGATTGCTTGGGTTGAACAGTTTGAATATCTTCTTCACTAGGTCTTTTATGATTATGTCAGTTACTTTATAGCTCATGTTTATAACAGTTACTCTATGTCTTTTGTTTATCAAACTTTGACTTTCTCCGTGTGAGGCTTGCCTCCGAAGCTAAACTCTTCGTGGATATTTAAGTTGTACTTTTGTTTTGCTTAATCTGTAGTTAATATAAAAAAAATTATTAAAATTTTCATATAAGATATATTATATATGTTGTAATATAATAACCATTAAAATAGATAAGAATACAACTTATAAATTAAACATATAATTTATTGTTTATTGTGCTTAAACTTAAGAAAATTTTGTGTTTAAGGGTGCTTGAGTTAGAATAAAATGACATGGCCATCTAGTGTCTAGTGTCTGGTGTTGTTCTATGCATTCTCATCAGAGATGGGTGCTTGTAAACTTCATGAAACATAGGTCAATGAGTTTGAGTTATATTTTATACATTTTAAAATAGCTTACTATGTATTTTATTTTTAAAAGTTAAATAATAGTATTATTAAAATTATATATTATATGTTATAATATAATTTTAATTAAATTAAAATAATGAAAGTAAAAAAATATTATACAATTAATTATTAATATATTAATTGTATTATTTTATTATAATGACCTTTAAAACTAGATAAGAAATTAAAAGAAAGTGATTAAATCTACATTTTTTTTTAATTTTTAAAATGTTTTATTTTAATCACTTTCTTTTAAAATGTTGTATTTTATTTTTAAAAGTTAAATGATATTATTATTAAAATTATATATTATATGTTATAATATAATTCTAATTAAATTAAAATAATAAAAGTAAAAAAATATTATACAATTAATTATTAATATATTAATTGTATTATTTTATTAAAATGACCTTTAAAACTAGATAAGAAATTAAAAGAAAGTGATTAAAATAAAACATTTTAAAAATTAAAAAAATATGCAGATTTCATCTAAGTGTAAAAAGTTTGAAAGTTTAAAAGAAATCATTTCAATAGTCTTTCAATCTGCACGACATTACTCATTTAAACTGCACATTTCACCAGTCTGCGGATTTCACGAGTATGTACGATGCTGGTATGCATGGGCATCCAGCCATATCGAACGATATGGCTGGATAGTCGTTGCCCATCTTCTATCTTAATTTTAAAAAACATTTCTTGGGGCACCTCTATTGTACAAAGCTCTAAAGCATAATAAATATCTCCCATCATCTTCTATTTTTATTTGGAAAAATGACATATACCAAACATTTCTTGGGGCACCTCTATTGTACAAAGTTCTAAAGCATAATAAATATCTCCCCTCATCTTCTATCTTTACTTAAAAAAGCCTTCTCTTGTCATTATTTTGCACGGTAAAAACTTAAAATTAGGAGGATATAAGAATAATTGCCTTTAATTTTGTCATTAATATGTGTGGAAGAAGAGGCCACAATAACTTCATCTTATTAGTGTTACTCTTTTAATTATTTGATCTTTATATTAAAGGAATTAAAATATTTATTTTAATATGATTATATTTTAAAGATGTAAAAATTATTAATTTTAATATTAAAACAAAAAAAAATTTTCCCATTTGAAGGATTTACTTGTTGGCTTCAACAACTTGGTTCTCATCCTTTGTCTACATTGGTTTGAAGATTGACAATCTTTATTCTCATGACTCTCCTTCAGGGATGTGCTAGTCCTCCTTTTTTGGTTGTCATCTCGACCGTGGCCATGTAGTTTCTTGATAGGGATGATGTTGGTCCTTCCTTTTTGAGGAAGATCATCTCTTTGATTATACATTACTTCTGCACTCTAGTATACTTGTTCAAAAGATCTTGAATTTGGCAAGTGTTTCTTTTTTGGATGGTGGATTTTGTACTTACTTTTCGGATGGTATTATGGGTCAGTTTGATCTAGATATCTCTTTGGGATAGTTCATGTATTTCTCTTTCTTGATAGAGCTTGTTCGTAGTGTATACAAATCAGTACATCTGGTTTTGGGGTTGGCTGGGTGGTTTGTGAAGTTACTTGAGTTCTCTAAGTTTTTTGGTTGGGATTCATACACTAGGTATTTAGGTCTTCCTGGATGTATCAAGAAGTAACTATTTACTTACCTTATTTAATAGTAATAAAAGTTTAGTGGCCTCGGCCACTTTTATAAAAAAAAATATTATATATTTTTCATTAATCTAAATTAAATATTAAAAAAATTACTTTAAATTTTTTTGTTTATTTTTAAATTACATTTGTTTAGATTAATAATCACATAGAATTGTAAGAAAACCCAAGATGTTTAATGATTTTTTTTTTTATCATACAAGGGCATTTTTTTAGCATTAATTCTTTGAAATAATGCTTTAAATGTATTATACTAAAGAGGGGCAAAATGTAGACACTTAAAAATGACTAATTGCTTTAATGTGGTAAGTTTACTAAAATTCATTCTAAATTATTAAATAATCTTTATTATTTAATCAATTTGTGTCATTTTGTTATAATCTAAATTCAAATTCATCATCTCTCTATAAATTCCTAAATTAAGTGATTTTAATTAATTAATTAATATTTCATCAATTATTCACCTATAAAAATTAACATTATTTAATTATTCCCTATTTTATTGAAATTAATTAAATAATTATTTTATTTAATTAATATTCCTTCTTTCTTATTATTATTGCATTAATGTAATAATTAAATCAATTTCTCTCTCATAATTAAATAAGCAATATTTATTTAATTAAACTAATTGTTCTTCTTATAAATAAATAAATATAAATTATTTATTTATCTTCCTCACATGTGCAAATAAATATACTCTTTTTAATTTATTTAATCATAAATTATCTCCCCAATAATGAGTTTCAATTAACTCCATGGTTATCTATCCTAATTGATCAATTAAATCAGTTATCTATTAAATATATGTGGTCCTCTACTCCACCTCATCAATTAAACTCCTCAATCGAATCAATTAAATCTTCCATGTATTCAATGACATACAATCAATTGAGTTCAACTCTCACTTACTCTGAGTTCAACTCTTCAATCATAGACAATCAACCCACCAATCATAGAATCTTGATTGGAATCTTGAAAATCTATATAATGAGAGCTTGTTTCTCATATTTGGTAACCACATTCACTTTGAATTCTTATGTTGGCACATCCAGAACTAAATTTCTGAGAGCCAACATAGCATAGAGAAAGAGAAAAACAAAGGGGGAATTTTAGTTTGCTTGTTCATGTGGTTTGATTGATTTCATTATTATTTAATGATTATGCATATTGTTATTTGCTTCCTCTTTCAATAATAAGAATACTAACTGTGAAAAAAATATTTTATACGGCTCTACTAGGGTTTCATGTGTACGACATCCTGTCTGTGTCTTTGCTCTGAGCTTTCCATCTGTCATACCGCATTTACTGCGGGATTTTTTCATTAGGGTTAGCTTTTAGTATGGCTGCAGCCAACTTCGGCCCAGTAGTTGTTGCTAGTGCGCGAGTTGAAGCTTCAGAAAGCCATGGTGCCTCCTCTGAACAAATGTCCTCGCAAGTTCATCCCGAAGGTCTTTCATGAGGTAACCCTGATATTGTTCTTAATCTGCAAGAATTTGATTCTGCATGTGAATGGTTAGAAAAGTATACTTTGATTGGATATTTTATGGGTCGTACTCCTCCTGAAAGTATCCTCAAAGATTGGGTTAACAAGAGTTGGACCCCTCATGGGGTCTGCCTTGACGGTGTGCAAAACCTTACCAAAGGTTTTTTTTCTTTTCTATTTTTCTAACCCTTCTCAGGTGGAAGCGGTTTTTAACTGCGGACCCTGGATTGTTAGGTCTTCCCTGCTTGTTTTCTAGAGATGGTCTCGAGACTTCACCGTCTCGGATGACAAGAAACTTAGGGTTCCTATTTGGGTCAAATTTCCTGGTCTTCCCTTTCCATGCTGGCCGTTCATTGAGTCCATTGCTAAAACCCTTGGTAAGGTCATTGTCATGGAACATGACAAATTTTTCAATGCCCATCCCTAGAAGCGTGTCTGTGTTGAGGTCGACCTTTCTAGGGACCTCAAAGACACTGTTGAAATCCAGATTGGTGCCCTCACCATTTCTCAAAAAGTTCTCTATTTGAACTTGCCCAACATCTGCTATCAGTGTCAGTCGACAAAACACAAGATTAAGGATTGCCCGTTAGCTACCCCTTGGGTTAAGCCACTGCCAAAGGAAGCACCAGCCAAAAATACGGAAGCTGGAAAAAAAGAAGAATGGACTACAGTCTCACGGAAAGATAGGAATGCCTCAAGCTCCAAGACGTCACCAGCTACTTCCGCTGTACTGTCACCTTCGGAACCTTCGGCTGGAAAATCTCCTTCTTCCAATGATTTGACACTGTCGCTTGTTTCAAACCCCGTTATTCAGGGGAAAAGCCCTACCGTGAAGCCTTCCAGTCCAGAAGTGGTGCTCGCGCCGCAAGTGGATTCTTTAGTTTTCTCTCAATCTTTGCATCGGTCTCGCAGTCCTGATGGACACACGGATGACCCAGATAAAAGGCAGTTTACCTCTTCTGGAGAATTACTCCCCAGCTTTGGCTCTGTACTAGCCTTCTTACAAAATAGCTTCTCCTCTCTTGGGGACGAGGAAACCATGCAAGAGTTTTTATGAATTTTTTTTCATGGAATGTGCGAGGTCTAACTGACCTCTCCAAAAAGTACTTTGTACGGGATACCTTCTGTAGACTTCATAGTTTGGACGTGTTATGTTTACAGGAGGTTAAGATCTCTAGGTTTCTTCTTAACTCTGCCTATCATGTCATATGGCCGGATAAATTTGTTTTTCTTCTCAGCATGAAGCTGGTAAAGGTGGTGTTATTACTATTCTAACACCTCGCCTTCATTCTTCTGTTATTGCTCATGGTTCTGATCTGATGCAGCGTGTCACCTAGATTTTTCTTTCTTTTCATAATCATTCTTTTGGTGTCATTAATGTTTACGCCCCCAATGATGCTGTTGAAAGATCTCAACTTTGGCACTGGCTGGCAGACAATCTGCCTCCGGCCACTTGGGTTATGTGTGGGGATTTTAATATGGTTGAGCTGGCCTCTGAAAAGGAAGGAATTATGCCTTTTCACTGGACAGTTGGAGAGAGAGAATCTTGGTATCACATGTGAAATAAATTGGGCCTTTTTGATCCCAATACTAACCGCTGCCAGCAGGGTGGGGTTTGGCATACTTGGTCCAATTTCAGAGCAGGCTCTAACCGTATATTTAAGAGGCTAGATCGTGCTATGATAACAGCTCAATATTTTTTCTCTTTTTCTGAAGATCGAGTCCTACCTTTCATTCCTCTGAAATATGTTACCTTGTCAGACCACTTCCCCATTTATTTCTCCATCACTTGGCAGTTTTCTGCCAGAAGGGCTACCCAGACACAGTTTTATCTCAACATGTCTGTGCTGACGCATGCCTCCACTATTGCTCACATTCTTCAAGTCTAGAATTTAGAGCCTCAGCCCCACACTCATCTTGGTTGGATTCAATGGTGGAATGATGCCATTACCCACACTGCTAGAATTCTTCACATTTACGGCCGACAGTTAGCTTGTTACAGAAATCATGCTTATGAAGCTAACACTAAGGCTCTTCACAATGCTGTTGATTTTCTTGCATTGAATCCCTTTGATTCTACTCTCCAGCTTGAGCTGGCCCAACTCCGTCATGAGAAGCAGATTGCAGATGCCTATGCTGCTCGTGGAGCTCAAATCAAAGCTCACCTCCACTGGTTGGAGGTGGACGATAAATCCTCTAAGGAGTTTTTTCATGCTCTCAATGCCCGTCATACCAATGTTGGTATTCAAAAGATTAAGCAAGGATCTGACACCCTTATGGAGCTTCCAGCCATTCTACAAGCTTTTGTTCAGCATTATGAACAATTGTTTGCTTCACAGGGTAATTCTGCGGCTCGGGAAGAGGCTCTGAAGGCTTGTATTGCTGTTACTCCAAATCGCCAAGCGGTCGAGCAGCGTGCCTTTTGTGAGAAATTTCTTACCATCTCTGACCTTAGAGAAGCGGCTTTCTCTATGGCCAATGATAAATCTCCAGGATGCGATGGCTTCCCCTGCGAGTTCTACAAACATCTTTGGGATGCTATTGGTCCTGACCTGCACAAAGTCTATCTCGAGGCCTTTCACAATAAAAGTTTGGGCACTTTAATTAATAAAGGAAATATCAAATTCATACCTAAGTCTGGTGGTCCAGAGGATATCTGCAATTGGAGGCCCATCACTTTGTTGAACGTCTCCTATAAGATAACTGCCAAAGCTTTAGCTCTTAAAATTAGACATCTCCTTCCTCTTATTGTCCGCCCTGAGAAAACTGGTTTTATTAAGTCTAGGTATATTCCTGACAACATTATTTCTTTCTGGGAAGGGATGGAATGGGCTCACCATTCTAAGAAGGCTACCCTATTTCTCAAAATTGATTTCGCTAAAGCCTATGACCGCATTGAATGACCCTTTATTCTTGCTATGCTTCAAGCTCTTGGTTTCGGTCCTCACTTTTTGTAGTCTATGGAAATTATTTTTGGAGATGCCTCTGCTTGCATTACCATCAATGGGTCCCAATCTGATACTTTTGGGCTTTTTTGATCCATCCAGCAAGGTTGTCCACTGGCTCCTGCCTTATATGTGCTTGCTATTGAAGGCTTTGGGTACTTTCTTGCCAACTCTGTCTCCTCTGGTTTAGTTTGTGGCATTTCCCTTTCTGATTCATCTTCCCAACTTGTTAATGGCCACTTTGCTGATGACTCCTTTCTCACTCTTATTGAGGATGAGGAGAACATATCCAATGCCTTGCAGTGCCTGGACACCTTTTGTCAAGCCTCTGGATCTGCTATTCAATAGTTTAAAGCCCTTTGTTTTAGATAGTCTTTTCTTCCAGCCCCTGCCTGGCTTAACAATTTTGGCTGGAAGTGGGTTCAGCATGGGGAAGTCTTTCATTTCCTAGGCATTCCCTTTTCTTTCCATGGCTCCTCTGTAGATTTATGGAATGCTGTGATTACTAAGATTGAAAAAAAGTTGCAATATTGGATCTGCAAGCCTCTTTCCCTTTATGGAAAGTTTCAGATTTGTTCCAAAGTTTTGGCTACTACTCATGTCTACTACTCCTCTTGTTGGGCTCCCTCAAAGACTTCTTACCTCAAGCTGGAGCGGTTGCTCTGAGATTTTCTTTGGGCCCCTGGCGCTGATGGCCATGCTTTTCATAGGGTTGCATGGGAGTTCTGTTTCCTTCCTCGTGACTCTGGAGGCCTTGGCCTTCTCACCACTCAGAGGCAAGGGAAAGCTCTCTGTGCGAAGTGGATTATCCATGCTCTTACCGGTAATGAGGCCTAGAAAATTCTTGTCTGACACTGCATCTCTTCAAGTTTCCCAGTTCATAGGCCGGCTTGGAAGGGCATTGATCTCCAGACCTTACTCACTATGAAAGAACTTGTTCAAATTCAGGGTACCTTCATCATCAAGAGAATTTGGAAATCTTGGGAAGATTTTAAGCCTTGGCTTCGATGGGATGGTGATGCCTTTTGCATGGTCTTTCTTTCAATCAGTAGAGCCTCTGGTGGTCTCCGTTGTTTTCTATTCAAGGCATCCCTTTGGCCAAGACTCAAGGGACTAGTGCTCTGCATTTTTTCAAACGTGGCATCCGGACTCCCAAGGACCTCTTCTCTAGAGCCTCTATGGATCTTTGATCATGGGAGGATATGCCGGTGCTGTATCATTTGGCTTGTTCTGATCGCCAGACTTCTGATCTTTTGGTCTCTGCGATTCCTGCCAACTTGCTTCATAAAATTGGCATTCAATCTATTAGGCCTTGGTGGAAGGATTGGAAATGGTATCCTGCCATGCCTTTTAGCAATTATAAGACAAGGCTGGGCTATAGGTGGTTATCTCCTCATCTTCCGATGGTGGATACCCTTAATCAGAGATGGCATCTTCATTCCTCCACATCTCACTAGAGCTCTCACTTTCAAACCATCTGGGCTACCATTACAGAGCCTAAGATGGCTCTTTTTGCATGGTGTCTACTTTTTGAAGGGCTCCAAGTTGGCCCTAGGCTCAAACATCTAGGTATTCAAGACCCTCACTATCCCTTTTATGGTCACCCTAAATATTTTTTTCACATCTTCTGGTTTTGTAGGAGAGCTCAATAGTATTGGCAGTGGATTCATGATTTCTTCAAACCTTTTTGGCTTGAGCCTTTCTCTTGGTACATGATTGTCGTAGGAGATTCCCCTAGACTACCCTCCAAGTTTACCCAGATTTGGCATACTTTCAGGATGGATATTTTTTTCGGGTTATGGAAAGATAGGAATGCTATTATTTTTTCTCACAACTTTCTTGATACGAATGTTGCTCTGTATAACAAAGCTTGCATTTGTAATAATGTTATGATGCAGATTCAAGTTCAGGCCAATAAAGTGGCTCTCGAAGTGGCTCACCTGCAGGAGCTACTCAATCATTGGGGCAATGCTCCCTGTACTATTGCACGGGTTCCTCCTAATGCCATTTTTGCTGAAGGTACTCCTCCCAGAGGCCACCATCATGGGTGCAGCTCCTTGACGTGTCACTCACGTACCCCGCATTTGTAGGCACCCCGCCACCACTCTTTGAGAGGTGGCGGCGACGGATGGTGGCGCCGCTCAGCTTCTCCACCTTGCCGTTCTTCTGGGTGGTCTCCAGCTCTGGCTCAGTCTGCCCCTCCTGATGCTCCTGGTTCTCATCGTGGCTCTGATTGGCCTCCTGCCACCTCCTCAAAGTTTCCCCACCTGGCTTTGGCCATTTTGCCGTCCAGGGTGGAAGAGAAAGAAAAAGAAGAAGATGATGGGTGATCACTTCCCAAACCTCCTGTTAACCCCAATAATGTGTGGGGTTCTGATGATAAAGATCCTCCTCCTTCTGCCACTGCTCTTGCTGCATAATGGCTATATGCCTTTTTTTTTTTATGAATAGTTGTGCTTTGTTTTCAGCTTGGCCATGTGAACTTTGTGGGGTGATTCTTATGTCCCCTGGCCCCTTTTTTGTGGATATGTAACTTTGATATTTTATTAATTTAAAAGGCACTATTCATTCTAAAATACTAACTACTGACAGATCTCTTTATGGTTCAGATTATTAATGCTATTGCATACTCATATCAAATACAGAAAATACCATTACACTCTATTTTAACCAGCATCCAGCTAGTAATTAAATGGATGATGTCGATATGATTCAAATTCCAGAGTATCTGAACCCAAAGGAGAAACCTCCAAGCAATGTTTAGTGCTTCTTAATGCTTAAAGCTATAGAAAATCTTCATGGTGTTGCATGCATATGGTATCTCAAGATTCCAAGTGCAGAAACACTCTTGGTCGAATCCAGTTTATCATATTCTTCAAAACGATTCCGTGAACAGGGTGGAGCACGATAAGACTTGGAAGGGAAGTTGGGTATTTTCTTAAATCGGGTCAACAAAGTTCCTAGTGTACTAGTGAATCACGATAAGCATTCTATATCATTAAAGAGGTGAATGTTCTTTCAAGACCCTGATGGATAATTTATAACCGTCCTTTTGAAGTATGCCACATCAGTGTTTGAAGGACTAGTTAAAGCACCAACCTAACTTTGGAAAGCTAAACTTCTTGCATTTATTTGTGTGTTCTAATGGTGAAAACTGGAATGTATTATTTATGGTCAAAGGCTGCAGCAGATGTAATTGAGTTTATTGTGGATACATACATCATGGTTTTACCAGTATTTACAAAATTCCACCTATTAAAAGAGATATGTTCTCATAAAATTCTAATTGAAATATTGGATGAAACATCAAATATGTAGGAGAATCTAGGGGTTCAAGAGATTATTTTCCACAAGAATTAGTTATGTTACTGAAATGTTTGGGAAGCAATCTAGGTTTTTATGCACACGTGTTTTTACCAAGAGTAGAAGGCACCAACCATCTAGTTTCTTTATTTTACAGATAAAACAGATACCATTTTTATTTATTTACTCTTAATATGAATTATGGTCATACATAAGGGTGGATTCTAAACAGACAATGTGGAAAGATAAGAATAAATAAAAAGAAATCAGTTATAAAAAATAGACATTCATGGAAGTGGAAAGGTTTGCATTCTGATCCCCCTTGTCTTTTGAGGCATGACTGAGACTCGATCAGAGTCTATGGCATTTTGATTCTACAGGAGAGAGTATTTTTCTAGTTTCAGACATAATTTTTTTGCAAGGACTGACTGGTCTTTGAACCTTTTGTCTTGCATTTGAGGAAGGAAAAAGATATACATTAAATATTTGAATTTAAATGTGTTCATTTTTACTGTAGTTAATCTTTGAGTTATCACAATCATTTTTCAATTTTCAATTATTTTCCTATTCAATCTGATCATGTGCATGTTTATCACAAAATCTTTGAGTTTTGGTTATTCATGTATCTGAAAGGGTAAATATCGAATCTCCTTTCATGTATCTATGATGGGGTGTCAAGTAAATGTTCTTTGTGTCATTTGTCTTTGTTCTCCCTCGCTCTTCAATCTGTAATCATATTTGTATGATGGTGATGGGTGAATGTTAGTCAACCTTTCCTGCTTTCTAGTTAAAATCATACCCCATAAAATACATATTTTATCTAAGGAAGACAGTTGTACCTTCATATCATAATTCAAAGAGGAACCATCATAGTTCACTCAACTATTGGTTGCAATTGGTCCTTTTTTGGGTTGAAGTGAGTCATTTGATATAGTTTTAAAAGGTCAATATGTTAACCAATAGATACCAAAGCCTACTTTTGTACCATTACATTAGTTGCACAAACTATAAACATTTTAATGAAGGAATCACGATTTGCACAATGAGACAAAAGGATTACCAATTAATTTGATATCTTGATCATTAATATAAAAGCAGTCATTCATCCAAGACATTCCTTCATTGTCATCTTCCATCTTGTCAATTGTCTTTGGAAAATATTTTTCATCCCAAAATATCATACATGTTTCTCTCACCTCATTTTGTCGACGGTGATTGAGGCTCGTATCTAATGGAAACAGACAATTTTGCATTTTCTACCTTTAATATCTTTTTCATAAGCACATACTTCATTTATTAAGAAATATAGAATATAACCATGGTGCAAATCTCCCAAATATTGAAAACAAAAACTTCACAATCATTTTACTCTAGCTCGTGATTTTTGCACCGTTTTTCTTGATCTTTTCAGAATCACCATCACAAAGCACATTTGATTGTCTTGACTATTGTTTTTGTCAACATCACTTATTTATTGTCTGTCAAATATAGCACACTATCTCAACTTCTTTTCATATTCCAAAATACCATTGAATTCTCATTCCCATTTTAAAAGTGTGAAAGTTCAAACTTCAATATCTTAGAATACACTGAAGACTTATTAACATGGCTGCCACCCATACTAGAAGCCTAAGGAGACCAAAAATCCCAAAGATAACAAATGGACTGAACACACTTGTCTGTGTTATTATGATAGGTAAGTACTTAGATGATTAAGCCAATGACACTGCTAGGGTGAAATCCATATTTTGAGAACTTATTGCTCTTACACATTTGTATGGATAGATCACCTTGAGACCATGTGTTCATGCAAGATAGAGCTACACCTTCTGTTATACCAAGTAACATGTGCATCAGATAAAAAGGTTAGGGAAGCACCATTTGCAGCACATGGAATAAGAAAAGTTCCCAGTGACTACACAACTACATCCCATATCAGATTTTAATAGAAATAAACATTCTGCAAGATTATGGTTTTCCTGGTATCCCAACATGATGAACATCACAACCACACTAGAATAGTTAACCAAGTTCTTTGTTCACACTTTGATTTCCTTGTCCCATTCTGTGGATGTATTTTATCATCTCTTTATGAGATTTCAATTTTTTTTTTAATGAGACTGCATTTCTTGAAGAATTTTGTTAAACATTCCATGGACCTATGCTTCAACATCTTGTATGTATATATTTCAGAGCATCTCAAGATATATTGTAGCTAATGTGGTACATAATGCCTCCTCAATAAAGCTATTTCGTGCGTACCTTGGAGTTATCATTGCATTCAATGAGACTGGTTTATTTGAGGCATTTCATCAAATAGTTTACATGCCTTTTACCTCCACTTTCATTCTGCATCCATTTAGAGGATTGGCTACAATTATTTTACTTCCATAGGATGGCCTCTCTTTAAGGCATTATGGCAAAAATTCAAATGTGTCCAATGATTCCATTCATTGTAAAGTTTCTAAACTCTACAAACAAACCATTTTTTTGTGCATTTACCACAATCCTTGCATTCTATGCGGTGACATGTCTTCACGACATTCTAAGAAAATAATTTAGGATGGTTGTCTATGATTCCACACCAGGCATTTACAACGACAAGCCTCAAGGAGCATAAAAAACAACAATTGAACTAGCAAGCCTTGCTATATTATGCAATTTATAGATCAAGATAGTGTGTGTTCTTGTAAGATAGGAAAAAGAGTGTGTTATGGGAATAAAAACCAACACAAAGGGCACATAGAACCCCTCTATAATTAACCTCTCAAATTTTCCAACCTCAAATCCATTTCTTAGTGGCAAAAATATTTTAATCAAATATTTGGATATAGTGAGTACATTTCTCACCGTGGCTTTTCCAATCTTGAGTTTCACATAAATATAGTGTTCATATGTATTCATGTGTTTTTGGAATCATTACTTTATCTTCTGCTAATTGTTAATTGAATTAATTCAGATCTTAAATAGAATTGTTAAAAAAATTAATTATGTCGATTCACCCTGTCCACCCTCCTTCCCCTCCCCTACCACTCTCGGCACCTAGTAATGTTCAACAATTATTGTTTTTTAAATTTAGATGTAGAATGGAAAATTGTAATTACTTATTATAACTGACCTAAAATTTAATTAAGCTAATAGGCTTTTATTATGGGCATCGCCTACTGACAAATTGTCTTATACCTTAAAAAAATCTACCGGTAAATTTTTTCTGTCAGTTTTGTGAGACTTAACAAAAACCCCTTTTCCTCTTTTAACAGGAATGTGGGGGAATGGCGAGTAAATTGGTCTCTTAGTATAATATTTCCATCGATCCTAACAATTACACCATAATTTACTGTCATTATGACATTTTTGATTTCTCCTTTGTAAAGAAATACTTGAAAAATAGATGGTTATTCCTGGTTTAATCTTGATCAACCATTCACATGGAATTGAAACCAACCACCTGTAGCACCCACTTCCTGACCTTCAATCTTAAATAATCCTCTCTTCCCTTCAATTTATTAAGTAAAATTGTCTGAATTTTACAGGATTTTGTGCTATTTAGAGGACGATCCAGATTTGATGACGGCCTTTGAGCAGTTGAGATTGAGTAGGTGCAGAGCGTGGAACCCTAAGCTGGAGATGGTAAGCAAATCCAAGCCGAAGTTCCACAATTTGATGCAGTCCAATGAGCAGTTTTGTTAGTGACGGGAAAATTATAGATGAGATGGAACTGTGTTTTTATCATTTATGATTTGTTCATCTTCAATGCACAATGTCTTTGGTTCTTCTGTAGGCATGCATGAAATTTTCATGGATATTTCCTCACAGAATGAGATAATTTCTAAAAATGTTACTGTGTGTACATTTTGTGCACATATTTGTTGAGAAATATGTCTCAACCTTGCAAGCTTTTTCCAGGAAAATTACATAATTTGTTTGTGGCAGTTTTCCACATGTTTACGCATTGGAAAAAGGTGTATGAGTTGTCAAAAGGTGCCTTGTACATAGTAGAATATAGGAGGGCCATTTTTAGAGCATATTTTGTTTGTTTTATGTCTCTTATGGGGGTCTAAACTAGGGGACAAAATTATGGACGGGATTACTATTTTAACCTGGTCATTTTTCCATCTTGGAAATGTAAATGTCAAAAATGGGCAACATGTGGCATGGTGGTTAAGCCCATGGTTTTGTAAAACCACAAGTGTTTTCCAGGTTGTAAAATCACTATATAAGGAGGGCTTGGGGAGGAGTTTTGTATTATGGAGTTTTTTTTGCAAGGCTGGGTGCTAGAAGGATGCTAGTGGTGTCTCTCCAAGCTTGAGTTGAGGTGATGCTCTTGTAAGAACTTGCATTGCAAGTGTATTGTAATCTTCTTTGATTTGATAATACATTATGTAGGTTTTAGAGGGTGGGGTTTTTCTCCCATAAGGGTTTTCCCCATGATAATCATGGTGTTATGTGTTTATGGTTATTTCATTTATACTCTTGAATGTGTTTCTTTGAATCATTGTAATTCTTTAAGTTGAAATTTGTATAATCGTCCTCTCAAGATTAATGTAGGAAGTATTTTCGCACACCTTTGCTTCCTTACAAGTGGTATTAGAGCCTGGCTAGGTTTTTGTTCTATTTGTTGGGTACAGGGTTTTTTGAGCTAATCAAGGTTTGAGTGGGAGCTTGTGCAGAGTATTTCATTTCCGTATTGCAGGATTTCAAAGATGACAAGCATGTCGGGGAGGATTGATGTAGAGAAGTTTTCTGGCACAAACTTTTAGATGTGGAAGCTGAAGATGGAAGATCTGTTGATTGATCAGGATCTATGGGATGTAGTGGATGAGAATAAGCTAAGGCCTACAGATTTGACTTTAGCCAAACAATATGATGTGATGAACAGAAAAGCTAAAGGTCTCATAAGATTGTGTCTTGCAGGCTCAATTCTGATTAATGTGCATGAAGAGTCTACCGCAAAGAAGCTTTGGAAGAAGCTAAGTGAGATCTATCAAGCGAAATCACTTGTTAACAAGATTTTATTGAGGAATAAATTGTATTCCTTGAGAATGGAAGAAGGTGGACAAATTCCTGAGCATCTGGAAAGTTTCAATATGTTGGTGACTCAGTTGACCTTAGTTGGGATAGCTATGGATGAAGAAGAAAGGTGCCAAATCCTTCTATGTTCATTGCCAGATTCATGGGACAACCTTGTCATGGCCATAGGGAGCACTTTTGTTGTCTTGAAGATGGAGGATGTTGTTGGCTCTCTACTTTCTGAGGAGATGAGAAGGAAGGTCTCTCTGAAAACTAAAGAGGCTTTGAGTTTTCAAGGAAGACGAAAGGAAAGAGGCAAGAACGAAAAGCAGCATGGCTGTTCTAAGTCCAAGAATAAGGGGAGATCAAAATACCCTGGTAAGTCCAAGGTGATATGTGTAGGGCCCACTTGCTGTTGCACCAAAAGCCATGACTGTTAATGAACATGGAACACCACATAATTAACCACCTGTGGGCAGGGGAGCGCGTCGCATCACCCAACAATCTCCCCCTCGACGCACATACCAGGTGCTTACACGGGTCAGGAAGGCACCGGGGAGATTTGAACCCATGACCAAGCCAAAACTAGGCTCTGATACCAATTGTAGGGCCCACTTGCCGTTGCACCAAAAGCCATGACTTTTAGTGAACATGGAACACCACATAATTAACCACCTGTGGGTAGGGGAGCGCGTCACATCACCCAACAATCTCCCCCTCGACGCGCATACCAGGTGCTTACGCGGGTCGGGAAGGCACCGGGGAGATTTGAACCCATGACCAGGCCAAAACCAGGCTCTGATACCACTTGTAAGGAAACTCAGGTGCGGAAACAGCTTCCTACGCTAATCTCTATAGGAAAGTATTGTGCAAATTCTTTTAAATCCTTACAACTATAGATTCGTTAACTACTTTAACAAAGATATTGCAACCACA
>MU225899.1:426865-476148 GCA_018584345.1 Thuja plicata
ATATATATATATACATACATATATATATATATATACATACATATATATATATACATACATATATATATATATATACATACATATATATATATAGCTATTTCTACTGAATGACCCAACAAAGTAGTGTGATTAGAGCACAAACAAAATATCGTAGAAACTTGACATCAACTTTATAGGTAGCCCCCGCTTTTGCCATAGCGGTCTCGAGCTCCTTGCAAGACTTGCACTCATCATGTGCAATAGGTATATGTCTAGATGGTGCAGATGATGTAGACAGAGATGGGGTATCATTGATCCACCGAAAGTAGTCACATCCACCACCATCCTACAATAAAAATCTAAGTTAGTATTGTTATAATGATTAATATTTATTATTTGTAAACATTAAATAGAGTGATATTAACAACCTTTTTCTTATTTTTGAAAGTCCAAAATTTACGGCTCTGATTATTCTCTGTGTGTGACGTCCTCAACACGAAGCGCACTCCATCACCATAGTCACACATAGGAACATTTATCATATCCAACACTCCTGTATCAAATAGATTTTTGTTTATTCATACTATTGAAGCAACCAAACTTAGTATTTATAGAAAAAAACAACAATGAAACATCTATAAAATCATATAGAAGATGGGGAAGAACAATATCCATGAACTGAATGGTGGTGTGAAAACACACCGTTAAATAAGAAATCCACACTCTATGCCCTTATGCCCCAAACTCGGTGACAAACCATCTGATATTGTGCACATTCTTCCCATTTCTATCTATATTGTTAGATGGTCAATCCTGCATATACAAACTAAACATGATAGAAAAACTACAACTAGTTTATTTTTAAATGGAATACACTAAGGAATATCATCATAAATGTTGATTGTTTACAAACATGAACAGTAAACAATCATCAGATAGCTCATTTGTTTAACAAGATATGTGGAGACTCACACATTTGTGTATTTTAGATTTTCTTATCAGATAGTTCATTGCATTCAATTATGTACATAATTTTTGCATCAATGTTTCGGATCACAGTCTATGATCCATCATTAGGATGAAAGAGAGAAAAATGATTGAAAAAGAGCAAAATGATTGACTTCTGTTTCAATTATTTTTCTCTTTCATCTTGATGAAGGATCACAGAGTGTGATCAGAAATGATGATGCAAAAAATATCTACACAGTCGAATCTAGAAGCTATTTCAAACATTTTTAATATCAGCATATGTGTAGTCTCACAATATCATCATATGTGTAGTCTCAGAACTATCCATTTCTATTTCTTTACCATGAGACATAACTATCCTAGTGCAACAATAATAACAAATGTAACAGGTATATACATATAACATGAGATGGAATCATGAACAACACAATCATCTACCAAAACACATTTATATCACCATCTGTTCTCAAGAACTAGAAATGGATAGTTCTGAGAGTACACCTTGACAATGCATTATATTAAGCATTCATCATGAGGTAATCCTTGGTGTATTCCACTTAAACATGCTAACAACACCTGACTAACAAATACAAGAAGAACAAAGTTTCCACCCCTTGCAATATGACATTTCTTTCTCAATTGGGTTTCCCCCTTTGTGAAGATATAAGAGGAATGTGTGAAGAAATTTTGAATAGAATATTTCATTTAATATCCTTCTAGAGAAGATCTTTGAAGCATTGAAGAGCATCCCTTTCTCTTCTAGGTAGATCTTTCACCCCAACTCCCACCACTCTCAAATGAATACAGAGAGTAGTCTAGGTTTATCATATTTAAAGTTAGTTAATTTAAATTTAAATTAGAATTAGGTTGAATAATTTTCTTTTTTTTTCAATATCATTTTGAAATTCTTGAGTAGTCATTTAGTTGTGTTTTATGTATGGATGTTTTATTTAGAGGGCTTTAATCTTGTTTCAAAAAAGACAAATCTTGGGGTGACTTAGGTTGAATTATTGCTTGTATATTACCCAAATATCTAATATCCTCGTGGGTGACTTAGGTTGGATTATTGCTTGTATATGACCCAAATATCTAATATCCTCATGGGGCAAGCAATTAGGAAACTCTAGTAAACAATCTGAGCCTTAAAAAAAAAGGCCTAAGGAAAGTCAAATCCGCTCAACACGAGCATCGGATTGGACCTTAATCTTGTATGAAATGGCATATCTTGGGATGTTGTGGATGTAGAAATCATTAACAGGCTGTTAATTGGGAAATTCTAAAAAATAAAGTGAACCTTTGAAAACAATGAGCAACAACATCCTCCAAAATGAGCAACAACATGCTCCCCAAGTAGCATGACAAAAGTCACAAGCAATAGCTACCATTATGATGTAGTGTGTAGATAATACAGATCTTTCATCAAAAACTCTCCATATAATCATTCTAGAAGCCTTGGTTCCAATCTATTAACTAAGGAAGCTTTGGAACTATTATAATATTATAATAGACACTTAGCACAATATCTAAGTGAATATTAGAGCTCTCAATTTCCCATATCATCCTTCAATATAACTATCTACAATGATAGTTAAGAAACTTCTCAGCGTTAAACAACATGTGAAGATATGGAGCAAAACTATTTTCGATGATATTTTTAAAACCAAAAGTCAGCTTAAAAAAGATCTTGATATTATTCAAGAAACTATACAATAGACTCGGTTGACGGTGGAGCTAAGGGACAAGGAGGAAAGTATCCTGGCTAAGACTCATAATGTTATTTCTAAGGAAGAAGATTATTGGAGGCAGAGATCAAGGTCTATTTGGCTCAAAGCTGGAGATAAGCATACCATATTCTTCCATTTATCTGCTTCTAAACACAAAGCTTCTAACAGAATTTCAAAACTCAAAGTGGAGGAAGGGGAAATTACTAATGATAAAGATTTTTCTGAGACTATGATTAATTTTTTCTCTTCCTTACTTTCAAAAGATCCTAATCTTGATTTGGAGAATCAGAATGCTCTTCTCGATAACATTCCTTCCATTATCAATGATTCAACTAATCATGCTCTTGTTGCTATTCCCTCTCAGGAAGAAATCAAGGTGGCGGTCTTCTCTTTTGAAGGTGACAAATCCCCTGGCCCGGATGGGTTTCCTATGTTTTTCTTCCAAAAATTTTGGCATATTTTTGAAGTGGACATCTGCAATGCTGTCAAAGAATTCTTTGGCTCCAAATCCCTGCTTAAAGAGATAAATGCGACCTTTCTTTCTTTGATCCCTAAGAAGCCTAGTGTTGATTCGGTGGATGCTTTTAGACCAATCAGCCTTTGCAATTTAGTGTACAAAATTCTCTCTAAATTTCTTACCTCTCATCTGCTGACTCTTCTTCCTCAGATTATTTCCCCACAATAAAGTGGCTTTGTGCCTGGCAGGCAGATTCTTGATTTGATTTTGAAGGTTCATGAGGTCATCCACTCTACCCAAGTCTCTCTTAATTCTATTTTCCTCCTTAAGTTGGATCTTTCGAATGTCTATGATTAGGTGGATTGGGATTTGTTGATCAAAGTTCTTAGATCCTTTGGATTTGGAGATATATTCCTTCAATTGATTTTTCAGCTTATTAGTACTTCTACAACTGCCATTTTGATCAATGGATCTCCTTCTAGGTTTTTTAAACCTTCCAGGGGTTTAAGGCAAGGAGATCCTCTTTCTCCTATCCTCTTCTCAATTTTGGTCGAATGCTTGGGGCGCCTTTTTCAAAATATTGCTTCTAATGGGTCTTTTAAAGGCCTTTCCCCTTCCTCGACTTCCAGTCCTTGCTCGCATGAACAGTTTGTGGATGACACCATCATAATGGGTTTTTCTTCTATTCAGGAAGCCAGGACTATCAAAACGGTTCTTACTACCTATTCCCTTGGCTCGGGTCAAATTATGAACTGGAATAAGAGCTCCTTATATTTTATTAATACTCCTGAGGAAAGGCAACATAGAATTGCTAGAATTATAGGCTACAGAATTGAGTCTCTTCCTGCTACCTATCTGGGTCTCCCTCTTGGTCTTAAACCTCCGGACTCTTTCTGGGGTGGTATTGTTGAAATATTTAATAGGAAGTTGGCTGGTTGGAAAGGAGCCATCCTGAGTCAAGCTGGAAAACTTCATCTCCTTAAGGTGTCTTTGCAAAGCCTCCCTGTCTATGCTCTCAGTCTTTTCAAGATCCCTGGGAAATATGCAGATATCATTGAAAAAATCCAGAGAAATTTTCTATTGTCGGGAGTGGAGGAAAAAAAGAGATTAGCTTTAGTTGCTTGGGATAGGTTCTGCACACCAAAAAAGTGGGGAGGGATGGGTATCCACCCTATTAGAGCTACCAACTTGGCCTTGCTGGAAAAATAGATTTGGAGAATTTTTGGTGTTAAATGAGAATGGAATGAAATCATTCATAAAAAATACCTCTTCTCTTTTTCCCATATTTTGGAATTTTGGAAAATTGACCTTAAAGTGCAAGGATCTTTTATCTGGAATAGTATTTAGAATGCTAAGGATGCAGCTTTTAAAGGGGCTAAGTGGTTTTTAGGAAATGGCAGAAAAATTCATTTTTGGGAAGACTGCTGGATAAAAGATTATCCTCTAAATTATGTTGTTTCTTTTCAACCCTTCATCAATCAGTGTATTCAGAGATATGGAGCTATGGTCAGGGAGTATTGGAGGAATGGCTCGTGGATTGATCTGTCCCTTTCTTATGAGATGTTAAAACCTCTTATGATGGACCTTGTGATCTGGAAGGTTAAGATTTCTAGTGAAGACAAGCTCCTTTGGGGAGTTCTTCCTTTTGGAATCTTCATGGTTGCTTCCTGTTTTGAGCTTTTATTAAAGCAACTGAATCCCCTCCCCTTTTGGGCTTAGGTGTGGGACAATTATTTAATTCCTAAAATTAATATCTTTTTCTGGCTGGTCTTGCAGAATAAAATCCTCACAATTGACAATCTCCAAAAATAGGGAATGATGTTGAGTAATGGATGCTTCTTATGTAAAAATATTGAGGAAACAGTTTTTCATCTGGCCATTGACTGTAGTTATGCTTGGGAGGTTTGGAATGAGTTATTACAATGCTAGGAGATTAAGTGGTTTTTTCCCAATAACATGGAAATCTTTTGTAATCAGTGGCGAAAAGTTGATTCCCCCATTGATCAACATTTATGGAATATTATTCCCCCCATGTGATATGGCGATTATGGAGAGAACGCAATGACAGAGTCTTCAGGAACATTGATCTTCCTCCAAAAGTGATAGCTGAGAAGATAAAGAGAAGTACTAAGGAAAACTTCAAGATGTCATCTGGTAGAATGTTGGGTTTCAATGCTGGTGATATGGGTGTGAGGACTGCTAATCAAAAACCTCATCCTAGGGAGAACACCATCTAGCTTTCTCCTCCACCTAGATGGATAAAAATTAATTTTGATAGTGCTACCAAGGGAAACCCTAGCCCAGCTGGCTGTGGGGGCCTCATCCGTGATGACATGGCTAATTGTCTGGCTGCAGTGGCTTTACCTATTGGGGTGCAAAACAACGACGTGGCAGAGGCCATGGCCCTTCTTCAGATGCTAAAACTTGTCAAGAAACACATGGCACAGAAGGTGTGGAACAAGGGTGACTCACTCAATATTTTAAAATGTATAAGTGACAAGAGTAAGCCATCATGGACAATTAAGGAGATCATTGAGGAGGCTAGGGTCATAATTAATTCCTTTAATCAAGTCATTATTTCTCATACCTATAGGGAAGAGAATGGTACAGCGGATGAGTTGGCCAATTTTGTAGTTAAAGCCAGGGACATCATGATTTGGCACGATTATAAAAATCTGACCGTTGATATCAAAGCCAAGTTGGCCTTCAACAGATCCTGAAGCAAGAGGGTTGATTGGGTGTGTCTTGAGAAGCTATGATGATTAGACACATTTCAAAAAATCTGAGGAAAATGAGGACGAAAAGTGGTGTCTTTCCCAAGAACTCTAATTGTAGACACAAGTTAACCCTTGTTAATTTCAATGTTACCAGTTATCATAACAATTGGCTTCTCTCTATGATTTTTACTGTCTTTGTGAGCTGTGATATCATGGGAGGTGGGCTTAACCACAAAGAGCCAAAGGATTGTGTCAAATGGAGAAAAATGCCGAAAGCTTGGGATATTCTTGAGAAGGGGGGTCTTACCACCTACATGGAAAGATTGCATGGGGTGAAAGACAATGCTACCAAATTATTTGTTGATTCTTGGAAAGATGGGGTTGTTACTATAGCGGGCATCACTATGAACATCATGGAGGATTTCATTACTGAGATTTTTGGGCTTAGCACGAAGGGCATCAAATTCTTCCGGGATAGTAAGGTTTCATGAAAGGCCATTCGGTGCTTTCCCAAGAGTAAGGATGAGAAAAAAATCCTTGTTAAAGAGCCTGGAGGGTGCTATGATGTGGCATCATTCAAATAAATTTGGGATACTATTATGATGGCGATCATGGAGTATGTAACCCTGGATGGTAGGTTTAAAAGAGCCCATTCTTACCACTTTGTTTTTCTTTGTCATTTTCGGCCTAAAATTAGGGTGTCCCTACCTTTCTACATTTTGCAATCTCTCCGTTTAAGCATTTCCTAGCACAAGAAGAAGGAGAAGAAACCCATTCTTCATGAAGGGTTGATTCTCTTAATTGTTGAACACATAAAGAAGATGGCTAGTGTTAGCCCTATCATAACCCCATCTAAATCTAGTTTGGGTAAAAAGAGAATTAGGGATGTGAATGTGAAAGATAAGAGTTCGACTGGTAAAAAATTAAAGAAGGATAAGGAGAATACCATGGATACGGACACCTCTTCTAACTTCAAGTGTATTGTATTTTTCAAGCTTCCTTTCAGCCTTAGGTTACTAGCTAGATGAAAGAAGGCTCCCCTACTCATGTGAATCTGATCATGACAATCCACTTCATTGGAATGAATAACCATTCTATAAAAATAATTTCCTTTTCTTATTCATTTACCCATTCGTGCACTGCCTTCTCGAGTGAACACTACTTTGGCTATGGCAAGTAAAGAAAGAAGAGCTATGAGAAGACCAATGTATGTGGTTTCCATAGCTACGTGTCCTATAATGTCAATATTCTCAGTAGGATCCATCAATGGCCTAAAATGTGGACAAGCACAAATATTTCAGTGAGGAGATATCCATTATCAAGCACAAATATTTCAGTGAGGAGATATCCATTATCCATCATAAGATTGACAACTAACATCAAATTATAAAAATAAAGTACATTAGGTGGATCTTAGCTTTGTGTTCAATACGTTGATGTGTTATGATGAACGTAGGATTACATAGGATTCTCATAGAATTTCAATGTTTCTTTATTCTTACAAGGCTTGTTTTGTAATTTTGAGTTTATTTCAATACATGTTTTGGTTGTTTCCTTTGTCTTGCCCCAATTTATGCATGTTGGATCTGTAAACTCTAATTATAAAAAATAATCTCCATCTGTAAAGCCTATTAAAATAACCTAATATTTGATCTTTGTTTTGAATCCATGTAGATTGAAAGGCACCATCACAACCATAAGAATCGTCTACTCTTTAAATTTGAGGCATGTTCTACAATGGAGCCATATGGACGGTATGGACATTTAATGTGTTGTATAGTTTCCTGTAAACATGTGATGCACTTGTGGCACTGTTACTGTATATACATGTTTTTCAAGATGGTTGATAGATTTAATTGGGCACACAATTGAATCTAGAAGATCATGGTGACTGGGGGAAGGTGGTTGGAACACTTTGACTTGAGATTGACTCTAAAATTATACTATGTCAGGTCATAATTATTAGGAATACATGATCCATGAAACTATGGCCATAGAGACGATGTAAGATTGTAAAACACAAGGTAAAAAATCAAAGCAAATTTGAGTGTGGAGACTATATGTTGTCGTGCATTTAAGCTCTTAGTGAGTGACAAGTCAGTTGAATCAGAATAGCTAATACTCAAACAAGATAAATGAGTCCCATATGAAATTGCAGAAGAAATACTCCATATGGTGCCTGAAAAATCATTTCCATACTTTAACCAAAAATTATAAATAGTACAAGTGTTTAAGATTTATCTTAAACTGATAGAAATATTCTACTTTTTAAATACAGTTGATCAGGAACAAAAAAATGATTTTTTAATGGCAGAGAATCAGAATAAGTATTTAAGGATTTTCTTTTCAGATAAGATGTCTCAGGAAAAAAGATAGGAAAGATTTTTTAGTTTAAATTAACAGAGATCATTAAGTTTTTTAATGTTGAGTTAAAAGTGTTGTGTTTATAGCAAGTCATTATTCAGTGATTTATGCATCTTGGACTAACTATGCACAACTGAAAGACAACTATAGGAAGATATTACGCAATGCAGTGTATAGAGGTTTTACTATGTATTCTACATATGGGAAAATGGGGCAATATGTACTGTTTAGGCATATTGCACTATGTATGTGATGTGCTTTTTTTTAATCTATAACTGGCTGTAGAATAGTAGCTTCATGACTATGCTAACAGAGCAGTAACATTAAACTTGTTATGTGGCCTTACTATATAAATTGAATAATATAATGCATGTTCTTATTGTGTCAAACCACAAATATTTGATAACAGAGATCATTGATATGGTCTTATCCTAGCAAGCTTTCTATTAACAGCATCTTGATCAGGGATCTTAGGGGGATGTTGACATTTCATAAGATAGTAATGTTAAATACAAGCTATTGTGGACACCATTATATTTTATTTTAATTTATAAACCTTCAAATAGCCCATTCACACAAGAGATGACCCATAGCAACAAAAAATGGTAGTTAAAAAAAAATGCCTCATGAAATCGTGGTCTCATAAGTCGATACGGTCAAGTAGATATGTGTTTTCTATACCTGAAGATGTAGGCTTTCAATGAATCGGTGAAAAAAATTTGATTCTTTCAAGAAAATGCACTGGGTAGGAGTCACGTCAAACTCCACAACCTAATTCCATTTACAAATTTGAAATGCTATTATATGATGCATTTGACCTGATATTAAATGCACAAGAAAAAAGAAACAGAAACAAACCCCTTCAAGTTTCAACCTAAAAATTTTCTTGTACGCCATTTTGGGTTTGGCTATTTTTTCCAAAACACAGGGAAAAAAAGTAAGAAAATTTTCCCTGTTTCGACAAATACCTCCTTAGGCTTCTGTTCATTCCATGCTCATTCTATTCTAAATGTAAAATCAATATGGATTTTACTCAAATTCCATTTTAGGGTTAGAAAAAAACAAAAGCAAAATCTGGAAAAGTGTATCATCCCCTTCGTTATGGGGGAAAATTTTACCAAAATCTTGGCATATGTTCACATTCAATGCAGAGACATCCAAAATTTCAACAGAGAACCTTTCAAATCAGAGCTTAAAACAACAAAGAAGCATGACCTAAAGCATTGCAGAGAGCTTGAGCTAGATATTAAAATTTGATCAAGCTTCAATTTGTAATGGGAAAGAAAATGTAGAAAATGAGCAACCCACTTGGGATTTAGCTAGCAATCGCACCTTGATAATGAAGATCTTGTGTAGAAAGTCTGCGCTATGCACCTCCTCTGCAACCTCCTCCATGACCTACCTTTTTTAGCAGAACATAATGGCGCTCACGCAAACCCTTTTTCAGCAGAATAGAATGGCGCTCACGCAAACCCTGAAATCAGAATGGGAAGACCGCGGAATCGATGGACAGATAAAATAGGGTTAAAACAACCTAAAACCTGAATTTAATTTTGAATTCCACCAATTTGGTGGGAAGATGATGCCGCCTATTTTTGGGTCAAAATCCAGTTTCATCTGCCAAAACTGGAATTTCATTTTTGGCAACCAAACAGTGGATTGTGGGAAAAAGTGGAAGTCCCGCACCCAATTCCACCAACCCAATGGGGCCTAAAGGAAATATGTGCCAATTTTTCAAATAAGTGTAAAATCTTGCAAAATAAGCTAGGCAGTTATACTTTTGTCGTATCCGATCAATTTTTCGTTGAGGTATAAAATGAAAATAAATTGAAAATTTGGCCTCAATTTATGTCATTGTTATTAATTATATGGATTTTTTTAGAAAGCTGAAAAAGAGTCTGCAATACAACAAAAATTCATTAACCGTTTAAAAAAATCATTCATTAATACTAATAAAAGGTATATACATTGAATGAAGTCCATCTACTGGGAAACAACCCTAACTAAACACAACTGATAAGGGCTTAGAAACAAGAAATACATTATATCGTGTATAGTTTTTAAAGAGTGGATAACATTTCACTATGTATACTTTTTTCAAAGGTAAGTTCTACCATTGTGGGGTAGATCCCTCTATTAATGAAATTTCACTATGAGTAATGAAATTATATGTATACTTATAGTTACTATGAGTAATGAATTTTTTTTTTTCTTTTACTTTTAAATTTAAAGTTATCAATTTAGATTGGTTATTCAATACACAAAATTAAAATTGAAATTCTATAATTGTCCTTTTATTGCCTTAAATATTATTCATAGCCATAAAAGTCTATTAGAGAAAAGATAGTTCGTGATAATTAAATTATAGTATCTTATTTGTGTATTATACAATTTTAAAAGTGCAATATTTCAAAAAAAAATCAAAAATATTATAGAGAGGGATATTGTTGGTAGTATGTGGAATTTGTTGTGGAAGTTGTAAGTTTGGGTGATATATTTCGGACATTGCCTTCCATTTTGGAAAAAAATACATGAGGGGACAATTATTTAGCTAAAGAAACCAAAGCTTGAACTTTCTAGAGGTTATTAATATGAATGTTCGAGAAATTTAAATCAAGCTTATGTTACAAATTACTTTTTTAAGTTTGAAGTTTCTAGAGGTTATTAATATGAATGTTGGAGAAATTGAAATCATGCTTATGTTACAAATTAGTTTTTTAAGTTTGAAGTTGAGCAGTCTCAAATGTCTCTAAATTATATATATAATTTTTTTTGTACAATTAATTAATAAGAACTAGTGTTTGATTATTTTAATGTACTATGTTATAAGAATATTTTTAAGATCAATAAATTTAACAAGTTAGATAGTAAAACTGCACAAATTACAAAATTACTTTCATGACTATTAAAATAAACACATAGATAGAATTATTCATGTTCAATTCTAAGAACAATAAAATATTCTAATATTACATCAATTTTATCTTTAATTTTCTATTTATTTTTTAATAAATGATTTTTCATCTATAAAGTCATTTTAGCTACCTCAATATACTTAAGAGTCAAGGATGAGGGGTATCCATTCTAACATCATCCCTTATGATTCATCCCTTATGATTTTGCAAGGCTTGATCCCTAATAGAGTTATTAAGAACCATTCAACTTAATAGAAAACCAAAGACCCATAGACATCTTTCAAATTTAAAACTAATGAATTTATCACAATCAAATTTGTTTTATTAATTTGGTCAAAAAATGCATAGAATAAAAAAATCAATAATAATTTTAGAGGCTGCATTTAATTTTCTATTGATACATGTTGGAAATAGTGAATACAAAAATCATCTTTTTAAAACCTATATGTCCAATGTATTTAATTGATGAATCAAAATTCAAATAGTTAACAACTAGAATAATATAAATAAGACTACTTAACAGCAACAAAATATAAAATTGAAACTTTAATTTACAAGTTACATTTATTGGTTATTATCAGCTTAGATTACATTGTCAGTTGAATAGTTGTTTGTGTATGAGTAAGAAAATTAAAATGCTTTAGGAATGCATAACTTGGTTGGATACTTTTGGTTAGTCACATGTTCCTCTCTTATTTATGAATTTTTCAAGATTATACCTCTCTTCTATAAATGTATGTATGTATATTTGTATAAGCAAATATTATATATTCTATTTACTCATATTATTCTTTTATTATCTTTTTCAATATATATAGTAATGAGTTTGAATGCAATAAAATTCTTTACAAAATTAATGTTTGATTTTGTGTTTACACATCTTACATTCAATAAGATTTAAGTCTCTTCTTTTGTAATCTTGATTTCCCGACCAATGCCTTGCATCCCCATATTTCAAAACATGGAGAGCCATTGTCTTTTATCAATTTCTCATTTTTAAATATTTGGAGGCCATTTAGATGCCTTTCCATTTGGGGGAATTTGAGGGATGGGGATGGTGGCATAAAGAATAAAAAGAAGAAGAAGAAGAAGGAGGAGGAGGAGGAGAAGAGGAAGAGGAAGAGGAAGAGGAAGAGGAAGAGGAAGAAGAAGAGGAAGAGGAAGAAGAAGAAGAAGAAGAAGAAGAAGAAGAAGAAGAAGAAGAAGAAGAAGAAGAAGAAGAAGAAGAAGAAGTGATCATGAGTTCAAAACTTGCCAAATACCCTGACTCAAATGCTGGAGACTACCCAGTTTGCTCATTGACGTCAAAACTTGTGATTGTCTACATGTTCGCTACTGCTAATGGGAGGATTACACATACCAAAGTGTGATCTCTGGTCAATATTTGTAGTTGAAATTGGTGCCACATAGATCCACAGTGTTGGTCATCTACGTGGTGGCCTCACACATTTTGAAAAGAGTAATGCACACAGGAAAGACAACAGAATAAGGAGGATGCAGACACAGAAGATAGGTGGATAGGTGATAGGACAAAGGGTGGAGATATAAGAGTAGCTCAAAAAGACAAGGACCTATGGTGGAATGATATGGCGGATGGAGAGGGGATACATAAGGAGAGTATAGAGAAATAAGGAGGGGAGACATAATGTAAGAATGGTGTGATAATGTGTTAGAGCGATAAGGAGGGGAGTCATAGGGAGCCAAAGCAATTAGAAGAGTATAGAGTGATAAAGGAGTTGGAGCAATTAGGAGAGTATGAAGTGATAAGGAGTCAAGCACAAGACCAATCTGGGAGGCATTAATGTCTTAGCACTAGTAATGTAATCACCATAGGTATGGCCCCCACTAGTAGTCAAAAATTCCTCAGCACTAGTAATGTAATCACTAAGGGTATGGCTTCCCACTAGTTCATAGCTCTAGTCAAAAATATTTATCGATCCAAAAAAAATCCTCTTAGTTTATTGAAGTTCTTAAAAAAAAGTGAGACAACACTTGTACAGTAATGTTTTGTTTGTATGTTGATGTGGCATCACGTGATTTTTTGTTTTCTAGATCTAAAGAATACATTTCATTCAATTATGGGTAGTCATCATCAACAATAACAACTTTAAAGTCGCAACTATTGGTGCATTATTGTCAAAAATATTGGGCATTAGATCAATAAATGTCATCACAATAATTAGAATGTTCTCAACTAGTGGGTCCTTCCCCCTAGTGCTTATCTTTACAAATAATGGATGAAGGTAAAAGAAAAAATATTATTGTGCAATACCATAACAACTATTGAAATGTAATATTTAAGATAGTTTGTTTATTGATATACAATAGGTTAGGGCCTTCTCCACTTAAAATAATAAAAATAACTATTTAAATATAATTGTTTATTAATAAGACCTATGATAACATTTATATATTTTAACCATAAACATTCATTAAAAATTTAATAAAAATTATATTTTGAAAAAGAACGATGTAAACAAATTATCAAAAAAATTACAAAAAAATTTATATTATAGTAAATAAAAGAAACTTCCAAAAAAATCATCCAATTTAAGTCTGTGGTACATCGAGAAACTACATCGAACAAGTTGTAGACATTCCTACTTGCAGGAGTCCATTGCTTGCGATCCATACTGCGCACCATTTTCATTTGTTAAGTTAAATAAACTGACCAACAGAAACCAAGGTGAAGAAAATGTTTTTCTTCTATTAAAAATAAAACATACCCAACAACAAAGAAATTATAGCCATCTATATGCCATGATTGAGTGGTAGTCTCATTGTTCTAAAAGATGATTTCAATGAATGACTTGTACTCGGCAGATATTTCAGTAGTTTGGATGCTGCTCACTCTTTCTTTAGGGCTATCTTGAAGGGCATCCAAATTGAAAACTACAGGGATTTTGTAGTAATCAGCCAGTTTCAGGGGAGTGGTAGGATAACTGAAAGAAACTCCATTGACTACATAGCATTGTTTTCTATTGATTTGAGGGGCTAAGTTTTCTAAAATGATTGTTCATGATGGTTTTACTGACTCATAGTGATACGATCCTTGTGGATTGGGGCGAGCTACACCAGCTGTTAAATTCCACCTGCAAGACACAAACACAAAAAAATCAAAGCATGAAGCAAGACAATTAAATTTTAGGACAAAATATAACCAAAGTGGCTTAAATAGGAAAAGGAAGCCGTCAGTTTAATTTGCATGATAGGAAAATTGTGATTCGGATGTGTGAGAATAATATAGTTGTTATGAGATGAATGCAATTGGTTAAGTTGATCATAAGAGCACCCGAACTCAAAGTGCCCTAAGCGAGAAACACTGCGTTTCCAACGTTTGTGTGTGTACAACCTCCAACTCTTAGGCCCTGCCCCATTTTGTTCATCAAAAAATTAATTTCATTAAAACAGTAACGATACTTGTTAGTGTTGCTGGTTTGATTTTTGTAAAGACTGATTTTCCCAATAAAAGCCACATAAGATAAACATGTTAAAATTTCTGCTATGTCGATTCCATAGTCATAGTCGGTCAATGCTAAAGACTAATTGACCGAAAAATTCAAGTAAATAATAAACATAAAATTTCTATTTTCCATATATTCATTTCGACATTTCATAAAGATAATACAATCAAGAGTAAGTGACCATACTGTCGAATTACAATAATTTCATGAAAGAATAATTATAATATTCAATATATCAGGATGTCAACCATCTATGTCGAATGCCTTACATCATAAAGAAAATATAAATACAAATACATCATGTACAAGATCATAAGGCGATAAAATCTATATCATAAATGTCATCAGACAACTGTCCATCTGCATGCTCCGGTCTCCTAAGCCATCGAACTCTTGCTCAAATGAAAATATTGAGATGAAAGTGTGGTTAAGGGGCTTAATCCACCCAACCACAGAATGGTTACCTCCCCCGGGGCTCATCCTAAAATGAAGAGCGCACAGACCCTACCCAAGAAGTCTATCTCTCAGCACTGATGGATAGAAATGAATCTGGTGTGTCTGTGATTTCTAACTACTTTTCACAAGTTTCTAAATATATTATATTCACAAATTCAGGAAGATGAAACATAATCATACACATTTAAGTAAATATGTGTTACCAAGCTTTGGCAATAGCACTTTTAAAAACCAGACTTCTACTAGCAGGTAATGCAAAATAAAATTACCCTTTCCTGGGATTTCACATCCTACACCTTCCTTTACTTCTCCAATTTTCAATAAAACATAAAGACAAAGGCACAATAAAATACCGCATAAAGAAAATCATTTTCCCTCTTTACAATTCTATTTCTAACCTTGATTTGTAAATTTGTCTCTCTATTTAAACTATGTAAGTCTGAATTTAAGTGAATGGAAAGATCCTATGCTGAAAATAAACTAAAATCTTCTATGTTTCCTGAGAGATCCTTTAATGTTTTATCCACACATGGCTCTATGATCTTCTATGTTACAAAGAGAAAAATTTGTTCATTTCCAACACAAAAAGCTAATCCCTAATTTTGGTTTTCCACTTTATACAAAAAATAAATAAATAAACATGAAGTAAAAATGAACCAGATAACATTTTCCTGAAAGTTAAGAAGGTTGTCTACTAAAATATCCTCTAGAGTTTCATACTTCCAGCTTATAAGACTACTATACACTATGAGTGTTTCTGGGTCTTAGTTCTCTGATCAAGGTATGAAGAAAACACTAGAAGGAGATTTACCAAACTATGCAACCATTCTATAAATCCATTCATTTATTCTAAAAGCATAAACCAAAAATAGGAAAATAACCTGGTAAATCACTGGTGAAATTTGAAACTGATATTGAATTTCTATCACTTTCTTTTCCCTGGGATTGTTGTTGTCTATCTCCTCTGATTGCTGCTATCTATCTCCTCTATTCTGTCACAATTTCCTTAGGATATATACAAGAAAATAGAACACGGAGAAAAATATCTGTTAGGATTCCTCTCCAATTAAGTTTTTCCCTTTCCCTTCCTTCTTGCTGCGTGTTAGTTTTATCCTCCCCAAGCTGCACTCTCTTTCTCCAAATTGTGCACTCCCCTCCTTAAAACTGAATCTCCTTCCCTCTATTTTTTTTTTGTTGTGTGCTCTCTTTCTCATGAGATTCTTCTCCCTCTCCCTTTTTTTCTTCTTGCTCTGATCTCCTTTCTTGTCTCCTACACATCTCCTTCCACTATGTCCCCCAATGTTGCATATTCTTTCTTTTTAAACTTTCTTTTCTTTTTTTCCTGTCCTTGCATGTGCTTCCCTTTTATTTTCTTCCCTCCCATGTTTATTTTTAACTTTGAAAACAATAAATGTGCTTCCTCTATTTTCCAGCGCATGCATCCACCTCCCCTCTATTTCCTATGCAAAACTCCTTTACCCAAATTTAGTGCAAAAACCAAAACTAACAAACTGCCAGCATGGAAGGAATAAGTCAACGTAATTAAGGTTCTAACTTCCCCTTAATGTCCCACTCTCAGTCTAACTGACCAAAGATATCCAAGATAAGGTTGTTCAACTCCTAAAATATTTTCTAAAATAATCCCATTATTTTTCTTTAAGGTCGATTCCTTAAATGAGGGAGCATTGAAGAAGTGTTATGACATCCTTCCCCCATTAAGAAGCTCATTGTCCACGATAAATCAATCAAAATTTATAATTATATCCAAGAAAATAAAATAAAAACATCGACATGATCAATAATCTAAGTTACAATGTTCAAGATAATGTATGTACCCGCATTCAAATTAAATCATTTCATCAACAAGATTAAAAAATCACTTGTAAAATACTTTAATAAATTTCAAAACTTCACACATACCATTGCATTTCCTTTTGAGATAGAGTTAGAAATAAAACTCATTAATCTATCTTAAGTACAATAATCAATTTCTAAGTGGTGTGTGAAAACCTAGATTTTTCCGATGAACCATTACCAAGAAGATAAACTTCTCCTTCAGAACCACACTCCCGCCTTCAATCTTGTCAAATTCATAAAACCACTAGATTGATCATCAGTAGGTTAGTCTATAAATCCAAATCATATTTAGATAACATATATGGCAACTAACATCATATAACCATCCATAATTCATCATATTTTTCATCAAGTTATTGCAATATAAATCAACATTATATAATCCACGACAATATCCAACATATGATCATATAAATCACCTCAAAACATCACTAATAAAACATTCAAAGCATATAAATCACATGAACCCACATTGACTTCCACAATATCCAATATAATGTCAAACACATCTATCATAATCTCAAAGCATAACGACTTTGGTCAAAACTATCCGACCAAGTAAAAAAAAGTCCATAATGTCACTAAAAGTCCCAAATAAAAATACATAATAGTATCAATGTCTGAGCATATAACATGATTAACTGAAAATAAAAACATATATAAGTCTAATCAAATAATTGCAGAAAAGATCTATTCATGTCATCCACATTCTCCCAAGTAGCACTATCCACAGAGAATTGGTCCTAGTGGACCTTATACTGCAATACATCTCTGTCACACACCCTAATGGTACACTGATCAACGAGGTGGGTAGGCTCCACTAGCACCACCCCCAGATCCTGAACCTGCAATGCACGCCAATCTAAGAAATGAGATGCATCTGGACGATAGGGTTTCAACAAAGAAACATGAAACACATTATGGATTTGGGCTAGAGAGGGTGGTAGAGAAAGTCTATAAGAAATGGGGTTGATCACCTCTAATACATCAAAAGGACCCACATATCTTGATGCAAGCTTGGAATCCTTGCCAAAAGTAATTGATCTCTTATGTGGTCTCAGATGCAAAAACACTTTGTCCCCTTCCTGGAACTGCCTGAAAGTGCGGTTCCTATCTATATAACTCTTCTAACAATCCGTTGCTTCTTTCAGTTGATCACGAATTAGAGTCATCTGCTCCATCTCTCTCAACAAATTGGGACCAACAAAAAAATTTCCTCTACTCTATCCCAACTGATAGGAGTGCGGCATTTCTGCCCATATAGTGCCTCAAATGGTGCCATTCCCAGTGAAGCATGGTAAGATTTGTTATAGGAAAACTCTACCAATGGAAGATACTCTTCCCACTTGTATTGTTGATCCATGCAATACATCTGAAGTAAATCCTCTACAACTTGATTCACTCTGTCAGTCTACCCATCAGTCTGAGGATGATAGGTTGTGCTAAAGTTCAGCCATGTACCCAAGGAAGCATTCAAGGTTGTCTGAAACCTTGATGTCATCTGTGTATCTCTGTCAGATATAATGGTCTCTGGTACACCATGTAATCTAAAAATATCCTTAATAAACTTCTTGGCTAAAGCCAAGAATCCATCTCTCAAACTCCTTGGAATGAAATGAGCTACCTTGGTTAGTTTATCAACTACTACCAAGATTACATCATGCCTACGTCATGTCATGGGTAAACCTTGGACAAAATCCATACTGATGACTTAAAATTTGTATTCCGGTATATCATGAGGATATAAAATTCCTATTGGGTGAACATGCTTAGCCTTGACTAGCTGGCATTCCAAACACTGGGCTACAAAAGCTATCACATCATGCTTAAGCCCTGGCCAAAAATATAGTGGCCTCATATCAAAAATCATCTTGTTTACCCCTGGATGTCCTGCAAATGGAGTGCAATGCATCTCCTCAAGTACTACCTTCCTTAACCCTGCTTGGTCGGGAATATACATCCTATTCTAGTATCTCATAATACCATCATCCTCAAAAGAGTATCCATCAAAATGGTGATCCGATGGATCAATGTACAAGGCTAACTTGACCATCTCATAATGATCATCACCTGAAAGCTCCTGTAACTCATGATCCCTCAACTATGTCCTAGAAGTAGAGATAGCTACATTATATCTTCTCCTACTAAAAGCATCTGCCACTTTATTCTCCTTTCCCTTAATGTACTCAATGACAAAATTACATTCACTCAGAAACTCCAACCAACATCTATGTCTTGCATTAAAATTAGGTTGTGTGAAGATATACCTAAGTCCCATGTGATTCATTTTCAACTCAAACGGCTTACCCAAAAGGTAATGCCTCCACATCACTAAAGCATGCACAATCGCTACCAATTCCAAGTCATGAGGTGCATAGTTAACCTCATACTGCTTCAGCTTTTGTGACTCATAAGACACTACCTTACCCTCCTTCATAAGCACACCTCCAATACCTTCACTTGAAGCATTTGTAATCATTGTGAAATGCCCATTTGGATCTGGTATAATCAAGATAGGAACAGATGTGAGTTTCTGTTTCAACAACTAGAAGTCTCCCTCACATACATCAGTCCACTCATATCTTTTTCCCTTTCTCTGAAGGGATGTAATAGGTGTTGCAACCTTGGACAAACCCTCCACAAACTTCCTATAATGACCTGCGAGTCCCATGAAGCTTTTAACTTCACTCACATTTTGCAGAGCTGGCCACTCAAGTATGGCTTTAATCTTTGCCAAATCTACTGCAATTCCATCTGCAGAAATGATGTGACCCAAGTAATGAATCTCCTTCTGATAGAAAGAACACTTAGATAACTTCCCATAAAGCTTCTTATCTCTAAGTCATTATAAAACTATTCGTAAGTGCTCTTCATGCTCCTCCATGGTCTTGGAGTAAATCAAGATGTCATCAATGAAAATATCAACAAACTTATCTAGATAGTCTCTGAATACACCATTCATTAAGTTCATAAATGTTTCAGGTGCATTAGTCAATCCAAAAGGTAAGACAACAAACTATTAATGTCCATACCTTGTCCTGAAAGCTGTTTTGGATATGTCCTCTTCTTTGATTCAGAGTTGATGATATCCGGATCTCAAATCAATCTTAGAGAAGATAGTTGGTCCCTTCATTTGATTTAATAGTTCATCTATTCGTGGAAGTAGATACCTGTTCTTGATAGTCACCTTGTTAATCATTCTATAATCTATGCATAACCGCAAGGTACCATCTTTCTTCTTCATGAAGATAACTGGAGCTCCCCATGGTGACACACTAGGGCCAATGAACCCTTTATCCAAGATTTCCATCAACTGAGTCTTCAAATCATACATTTCAATGGTGGTCATACGGTAAGAAGCCTTGGATTGAGGCTCAATTCTAGGCATTACATCAATAGAGAATTCAAGTTCCCTCTTCGGAGGTAACTCCGGTAAATCCTCTGGAAACACATCCTAGAACTCCTGCAAGATATGATAATCCTCTAAGCTAGGAGGAGTTTCAAGATCTTTGACATATGCTACATACATCATGCACCCCTTCCTCTTTGCCTTCTTCAATTTCATGGCCAAAATCTGCCTAAGCTCAAAGGGCCTTTTCTCACCCAAAAGTAATGATTGTTTACCTGAATCATCAAGACATTCAATTGACTTGTCCTTATATTTTACTAATACCTTATGTTCAGTCAACCAATTGATGCCCAAAATGACATCATAGGAACCTAATGGGGCTACATAAAGATTTACTCATGTCTGAAAGTTTGGAAATTTTATCTTACCGCAAGCCAAACATTGCTCAACCTTACACTCTACCCTATTTCCATATTCTACCATCCATGGTTTAGACATATATCTAGGTCTAATAGATAAACAAGAAACAAATCTAGGATCTATAAAACATTCAGTAGCTTCAGTATCAATCAAAATAGAAACATTTTGGCCAAAGAGCTTACTGGCCAACTAGATCGCGGTAGCCTGAAAATATGCCTATCTATGATCAACTGCTGCATGAATCTGATACTAATTCTAGGGACCCTTCCCCTCTCTATTATCTATACGCTAAGGGCAAGAACTGACATGATGGTCACCTCCACAAGTGAAGAAACCACCCACTAGTCCTTTCCTATCCTCATACCTGTTCCTCATGTTATAATTCCCGTCGTTGCATTCTGATACTGAGCCCCATGGTTGTTGGTATTCCTATCTGCATTCCCTCTACCTTTACCTCTCATATTATGAACCTGTTGTCATCCAGGATCCTTAGGTCGATTGTCCTGGAATTTCCTCTTAAATCCTTGAGAGGTATTAGTTCTCTGATTACCCTTTACTGAAGATACCTGTTGTAGTTTCTTCTCCTACCTCAATGCCTTCCTGAAAGCAAAGTCCATAGTTTCAGGCTCATGCATGTCAACTTTAGATCCAATCTCAGGACATAACCCAAGAATAAATTTGTGGGTTCTAAACTTCTCATCTTACTGGTACTGTGGCACATAGTTGACCAAATGGAAAAACCTCTCATCATACTGGGTAACAGACAAAACCCCCTATATCAAGTTCTGGAACTCGGCCACTTTCTGGTCATAATATAGATGTGGTAACCACCTCTTACAAAAAAGAATAATAAAATCATCCCAAGAGATCTCTCCCGGCTGCATCCTTTTTTCCATCATTTCACTATTCCACCATGTACCAGCTTCCCTAGTCAACTGAAAAGCACCCCACATTGCTCTAGATTCGCTAGAAAGATTGCGAACATGGAAATACTTTTCCATGGATAAAATCCATGTCTCAACCTCATCACCAATAGTCTTACTGGATTAAAGGTAGGAGGTACGACCTTCTTGAGGTCCTTGCTCAGTTCCTCTACTATTCTTTCCCTATTATTGGGTACTATTGTAGCCCTAAGATTAGCATTGTGTTTCATCTGTTCCTCATTCCTCCTATCCTCCTCTTGTTTCCTCTGAGTCTCAAGCCTCAGATCTTCTTCCCTCTTCCTTCTCTCCTCATCACCTATTCTAGCTCTTAAATCCTGCTCAAGATTATCCATATGCTCTCCTTGTTGCTGCAAGAGACTACCCTGCTGGGTTAAGAGAGCCAAAATTTGATCAAGTCTCTGGTTAGATTTACCATTCTAATCATTTATAGAACTATCCCTTTTACTATTCCTGGTATCCATAGTGTCAGGTTATCCCCTGCACCAAGCATAAGTACACAACTTAGCAATAAAAGACCCAGGTCCCAGTGTTTAAACACAACTCTAATACCACTTGTAAAGACCAATTTTCCTAATAAAAGCCACATAAGCTAAACATGCTAAAATTTCTCCTGTGTTGATTTCATAGTCATAGTCAGTCAACGCTAAAGACTAATTGACTAAAAAGTTCAAGTAAATCAAGTAATAATAAACATAAAATTTCTATTTTTCCATATATTCATTTCGACATTTCATAAAGATAATACAATCAAGAGTAAGCGACCATACTATCGAATTACAATAATTCCATGAAAGAATAATTACAATGTTCAATATATCAGGATATCAACCATCTATGTCAAATACCTTACATCATAAAGGAAAGATAAATACAAATACATCATGTACAAGACCATAAGGCCATAAAATCCATATCATAAATGCCATCGGACAACTGTCCATCTGCATGCTCTGGTCTCATGCTCTAGTCTCATAAGCCATTGAACTCCTGCTCAAATGCAAATCTCGAGACAAGAGTGTGGTTAAGGGGCTTAATCCTCCCAACCACAGAGTGGTTAGCTCCCTCGGGGCTCATCCTGAAATGAAGAGCGCACCGACCTTGCCCAAGAAGTCTATCTCTCGACACTGATGGATCGAAAGGAATCTGGTGTGTCTGTGATTTCTAACTACTTTCCACAAGTTTCTAAATAGATTCTATTCACAAATTCAGGAAGATGAAACATAATCATACGTGCATTTAAGAAAACATGTGTTACCAAGCTTTGGCCAAGCACGTTTAAAAACCAAACTTCTACTGGCAGGTAATGCAAAATAAAATTACCCTTTCCTGGGATTCCACATCCTAAACCTTCCTTTACTTTTCTATTTTTTAATAAAACATAAAGACAAAGGCACAGCAAAATACCACATAAAGAAAATCAATTTCCCTCTTTACAATTCTATTTCCAACCTTGATTTGTAAATTTGTCTCTCTATTTAAACTATGTAAGTTTGAATTTTAAGTGAATGGAAAGATCCTATGCTGAAAATAAACTAAAATATTCTACGTTTCTTGAGTGATCCTTTAATGTTTTATCCACACATGGCTCTATGATCTTCTATGTTACAAAGAGAAAAATATGTTCATTTCCAACACAAAAAGCTAATCCCTGATTTTGGTTTTCCACTTTATACAAAAAAATAAATAAATAAACATGAAGTAACAATGAACCAGATAAGATTTTTCTAAAAGTTAAGAAGGTTTTCTACTAAAATATCCTCTAGAGTTTCATACTTCTAGCTTATAAGACTACTATACGCTATGAGTGTTTCTGGGTCTTAGTTTTCTGATCAAGGTATGAAGAAAACACTAGAAGGATATTTACTAAACTATGCAACCAATTCTATATATCCATTCATTTATTCTAAAAGCATAAACCAAAAATAAGAAAAGAACATAGTAAGTCACTGGTGAAATTTGAAACTGATATTGAATTTCTATCATTTTCTTTTCCCTGGGATTGCTGCTGTCTATCTCATGTGATTGCTACTGTCTATCTCCTCTGTTCTATCACAATTTCCTTAGGATAGGATAAGAAAATAAAACATAGAGAAAAATCTCTGTTAGGATTCCTCTCCAATTAAGTTTTTCCCTCTCCCTTCCTTCTTTCTGTGTGTTGGTTTTATCCTCCCCAAGCTGCACTCTCTTTCTCCATATTGTGCACTCCCCTCCTTAAAAATGAATCTCCTTTCCTCTTTTTTTTTTTTGTTGTGTTCTCTCATTCTCATGAGAGTCTTCTCCCTCTCCCTTTTTTTCTTCTTGTGCTAATCTCCTTTCTTGTCTCCTACGTGTCTCCTTCCACTGTGTCCCCCAATGTTGCATATTCTTTCTTTTTAAACTTTCTTTTCTTTTTTTTTTCTCTCCTTGCACGTGCTTCCCTTTTATTATCTCCCCCCCCCCCATATTTCTTTTTAACTTTNTTTTCTCCCCCCCCCCCATATTTCTTTTTAACTTTGAAAACAATAAAAGTGCTTCCTCTATTTTCCAGCACATGCATTCACCTCCCCTCTATTTCCTACGCAAAACTCCTTTACCCAAATTTAGTGCAAAAACCAAAACTAACAAACTGCCAGCATGGAAGGAATAAGTCAACGTAATTAAGGTTCTAATTTCCCCTTAATGTCCCACTCTCAGTCTAACTGACCGAAGATATCCAAGATAAGGTTTTTCAACTCCCAAAAGATTTTCTAAAATAATCCCATTATTTTTCTTTAAGGTTGATTCCTTAAATGAGGGAGCATTGAAGAACGGTTATGACAGTTTTAGAGTTTTAGGATAGGTTTGTCTATTTGGGTTGGGTTATGCATGGCGTTTGCCTAACACTTTGCTCATATAAAATTCTGGTAGGAATCAATTTCAGAGCTTTTTGGCTATTACACCCAAGCCTGCAACTTTGATCATGCTAGACTACTTATCATTTTCGACAGGTTTCTTGCTCTCACCAGTAATGTAGTAAATATCATTCTTCCCATCCTTCATTTGAGTTACATAGTCCTTGGTAGTTGTAGATAATTGATTTATCTATCCATTTTTATTTTTGTCCCTTTTTGAAATTCACGTTTCTTCATTTTCAATTTGGTAAATCTATCTTAGGGTCCAGCACTAAGGAATTGTATCACCCTTGATTTGCACCCTGTCTCCCCTGTTGTAATGCTTAGTTTCCATATGATGAACCTTTTATCCTCTTTCAGCTTGCAAGTGAACAATTTCTATATGTTATCATTATCTTTTTTCTTTCCCCCCTTGATTTCCATATCTCATTATAGATTTGAATTCCATTCTGATTTGTAATTTCACCTTAATTGAGAAGGCCAGAGGGATATCTCTCTGTCAAGCCAGCAAGAAAATTGCACCTGGCATACCCAATCAATATTCTACATATCTTATATATCAGTAATCTATATTAATATCTTCTATATGATCAATCAAATAGAGCATACCAAAGATTATGACATTTTTAGTTGATATATCTATACATATATGACCAAAAACTTCTAAATTATGGATGAAATCATAGAATAAAACTAAATAAATAATAATAATAGTATTTTCCAAATAATTACAACATACTTGTGCCTTAGAGTTAATGCAAATGATGTAGCAATGATGACCTCCATGAAAACACACACCAAGAAATAGGAAAAACAATTATGTCAATGGATTAAAAATTTTTAATGAGCACCACTTTTTAAATGTCAAGTGGGTACTTTATAGTTTTCAAAAGTATTTATATCATGCCCAGTTGGTTTCTCTGCTTAACGATAATGGGTATTGTCAACATCACTTCCAGTGTTCAGCCATTACCGTGTCTTATTTTTTTGTTTAACCTTTCTTGGACTGCATGTCTTTTAGTTTTACACGTCATTAAATATTTGCATTGAAATTACTCATTATCTGCACGTTTATAATGGCAAAAACCACACTATAGGTTCTCATTTATAAAGCTGAAGATTGCACAAGTAACTTCATTGATCTTACCAAGGCAGCTCACAATCACAGGTATAATGTTTCCAACCTAAAGTAAATTAGCAGGATGAAGATGGCAACTGCTTCAACCTGTAAGAAAGAACCAAAGATTTTTAATTATCCTTAATTTTGCATGTCGTACTTGAACCAAAGACTAAACATAGCCAAGCATAATAATTTAGCACTTACGTTATTTATCTTTAAAGAGCCTTTTAGAAGCATCTCCTCTAGAATAATACTCTATAGTCCTTTCTTGAGTTACACCTTCTACTATTTTTAAACTCTCTATGGGATTACTTTGAACTTATTTCATATAGTCGCTTTCTAGATAATCGCAGACAACCAGCCAGCCAACCATCCATCGCCAAGCATAATAGACATCTCAACTGACAATTTAGATCAAACAACCCCAACGCCTATGGCGATGTCAACATCAGTTGATTGGATGGGCCCTGGTAGAACAGATATTATGATCTTGTCAGATATGTTGCACACAACCTATGAAGACATAACTGGATGCATCATAAACACGGGTCTTAATGCAAATGTTGTACAGCATATTTAGATCACAAACTTAGAGGATGCTGCAGGAAAATTCCATGTGGTATGCAATCAATTAGAGGCACTCTCCAACCTCCTAAAGGATTTGTCTTATGATAAATATTACAACTAGGGAAACTCAAAAGAAATTAAAGCTGCATTCCGAAGCTCTTTCTGAAACTAGACCTAGAAAATTGAATCATAATATAGAGGAATATTATAGGAAACTACATATGTGCGAATTCATTTACCAAGGAAAAAAGAAGCATTCTGAAAATAAAGTAGTTTATAATGTATGAACCTTTGATGAATTATATTATTTTCTTGAATTCTTATAAAAAAATAGAGTTTTGTAATCTAAAGGCAAAATGTTTGGATTGATGAGGTTGTTTTTGGAAAATTATTATTTTTAAGGCTTCAAACTATTTCCATCATTAGCATGTTGCCTTGTATAAATGTGAACCTGATGAGACTTTTTTGGAAAATTGTTCTTTCTAAGGCTTCATCCAAAAATAGAATGACAAATTCTCTAACAAATAAAAAAACTTACATTCAAAATAGTTTTGCAGAAACAACCACTCATGACACACCATATTGCACAACATGGATGCACAACTCACCACAGATGCAATAAGCTTAATCCATAGTGGACAATTTCTTCAAGAGTCAATTGTACAAATAGTAGCCCATAATTCAAAGATATTATTGCTGGAACGATAATTCAATTAACAAAATATAGTATCCCGAAGATAAGTACATGCCAGTTAGTATGACTCTAATTTTTATCCCATTAATAAAACCTTTTTTCATCAATTTGTAAGTATTTACACTATTTCATACTAATGAGCACACTATATAGGTGGATTGTCATTGGCAATCTTCAAATCATATCTACAAATTAAAAGATATTTGGCAAGCCACTGCCTATTGAACCAGACCAGGCTGACCCTCCAAAAGAAGACATTGGTGAGCATTTACACATGACTTCTCACTTTATGAAAACTATGCCACCACAACAACCAGTGTGTCAAAGGCTACTATTTGGCATACAATCTCCACTAACCAAGACAAGCACCTTCCATAATTACACCTATTAAGGATCTGAATCCATACCAGTCTAGGTGGACCATAAAAGATCGTGTCACAATGAAGACTAAAATACAACAGTACACAAATCATAAAGGAATAGGCCAACTATCCAACTTTGACATCATAGATATAGAAGGAGCTGAAACAAGAGTCACTTGTTTAAATGATGCAACCAATATTGACTGCAATAACATACACATGGGTGAAATATATACACTTTCGGGCAGAGCAAAAAGGACTGCTAATAAAAATTATAACAAATGGAATAGTGGGCTGGAAATTTCTATGGCTACCGACTCAAAAGTCACCCATTCTAAAGATGACTTGTCAATTCCAAAGCACCACTTTGCTTTCAAACCTATCAATGAAATAGAAGCAAAGACTAACAACACAAATATTGATGCAATTGGAATTGTCGCATCAGTTAGCTCAACCTCAACAATAAGGAGGAAAAATGGCACTAAAGTTCCACAACGTACTATAACATTGTTAGATATGTCTAATAAGTGTATAGATATCACTCTTTGGGGGCCAATAGTAGGTAAGGTAGGTGGTCAGATAGAACAAAAGTACCAGAAGAAAGAAACAATTTTTCTTGCAGCTAAAAATTGTCGTGCTTCTGAATACAATGGAAAGATGCTCAACACATCAAATACTACTAATCTGGCAATAGACCCAGAACTACAAGAGATGTCAGATTTGAAAAATTGGTTCAAAGAAAGTGGATCTTGTTAGTTCCTTTTCTTGCTAACATATGAAATACTCTCAAACAAGCTCGCTCTATTTATCCCGGGCAATAATCAAGCAAGATATAGAATGACAGAAACAAGCTTTTTAATCCCTCTACACTTTGATCTCCATAAAATCGGGCGGGAATACCCTTCTAACTTAGAATAATCAATTCACAAAATCATTCTAGCAGATATGAATGGAATTACAGGGGTTGACTTTTGCAATATTTATTTGACAGATCAAAACATAAAGATAAAGATCAATTTTGATAGTGATAGTCAACTATTTCAATGAAAAATAGACCAGTGCTTTATCCTAGGGTATGGAGTTACTTGTGAATATTCATAACTAATTGTTCATGAATAACAACTTAAAACAATGACAAATCTGACATAAAAATAGATATACCCTATATATCCACCTTCATACACATGGTAACTTAAATCATCAAATTCATTATGAACTCTGAATCTCAATGAAACAACCCTAAGGCTATTTAAATCTTTCCTTGAAAGAACCCTAAAACTATTTCAAAATCTGCCTAACAGACGTATAAATTGAACATTCCTTGAGCATTCAATTTAAATAAAATTCAGAACACAATAATGAAGACAAAATACTCATCATATGTTTCAGAAACTATTGATGTATTTCATTTGTATTCATGATCAAATGATTTCTATTACATTCAACAATAGATTTCAAAACCCTACTCAAAATAGATTGGTCTTAAACCATAGTTTATACAACTTGATTTGTACTCCCAACTGAAAAATGGCTATCCTTTTCCCAGTAGGCTTGGGATCCTTTTATAACTAAGGATGCAACAAGCTATAGACTACATGGGAAAGATTTACAAAATCTTTTACAAAAACCTTCAAAACTGACATAAAAGCCAAAATTACAACAGAACATGGGTGGAAAATTTTGGCGAAGACCGAACAAATTTTTTTTTTGCAGTTTAAAAATATCATTGTTATCCTTTTAGCTTTGCCTCCCACCTGTTCACCTCCTGGGCGGTGGGCCACTCAAAATTCTTCTCCTGCTCCAACTTGGTAATAGCTTCCATCCACGTAGCATCCATAGTTGTTCTTCCCTCAACAACTAAATTTTCCATATCCCTTTCAACCTTGAAGAGGTTATCGATTAATTTGTTGCAATACTTGGCTTCAGTATCTTTCTCCAGGCACTGCTTCATCTCTTCATCCTTAAGTATCCCATCAAACTCAGTTGTCCAATCTGATTGTGGCTTTAAGGTACCATCTTCATCATAGATCTTTGGGACTAAAGGAGGGAAGTGATCACCAAATAACTGCAATTTGTTACCAATTAACTTAGATTTTCCATTGAAGAATGCATAAGTATCATTCATTTCACTAATCATCTCAATAGTGTCATATACTTTGTCAGGAAATTCATCACTATACAAGATAGTTGTCTTGAATTTATCCATTACTCTTGCCTTTCCTGACCAGAACTTGAAAGTGGGTTCCAAAAAAACCATGGCCTCAGCTGTTGTCTTTGAGGCTTCTTGCAATGAGCCATATAATGTGTATACTATGTCAGTCTTCTGCTTCAAAACATCAATTTGATGTTGCAATATAGGCAATATGATAGACATGACATTTGTATTTTGTCCCTGTGACAACTCTTTAGATTGGCCTTCTGCCAATGTTGAGTCCTGTTTTGTCCCTACTACAACATCTGTTTCATCTTTTGATGCTTCCTCGATGGTTGGAATTTTTGCTATTTTACCTTCTTCCAACTCTTCCTTTAATTTTGCAATTTGTTCCTCCAATGTGTAGTTACGGACCACAACTTCTTCATGTTTTTTTGCCAGGGCCATCATTTGGCCAAATGTTGTCTCATATATTTTTGACAAGTCCTCAGTTTTTGCTAGATTCATGAAGGACACTTGGGTCATTAACTGGGCAATCTCAGTATCACTGGTGTTTTGCAAGTTCCAGATCATCTTATATGCCCTCATTTCCTCTCTTATTGTCATAACCAGAGGTTTCTTTGTAGCAAGGGCCAAGGACCAGATAGCTAAAGTATTGGACTTTGGATCAAATCCTGATCCTTTCAATACTTCATCAATCTCAACCTTTGTTTTCATCAGAGGGTCTTCCTACCTTCTGATTTGATCTATAATAAAAGTGGACTGTAAGTCCCAATCTGGCATCAGTAGCACCCCACTATTTTGCACCAACAATCTGGCTTGCTCCACAATGATTAGTTCGCTCTCAGGATCATAATCCTATAGTGTCTTTACAATCTCCTCATGTTTCTCTTCCTGGCCTTCTCCTATGATCAAGCTTTGCCTTAAATCCTTTTGCTTCATTTTGATTAAGAAGCTCTTGAACTCCTCAGATTTTATGAATTCATCATCTTTCATGAATTCATTTGCTATCATTACTCTCTCATCAGCCTCTCCAAATAGTACCATTTGATTGTCCCTCTGGCCTTGAGCTTGTGGCTCCTTTTACAATTGCCTTTTTAGCTTTTTGAAATATTTTCCATGCCCTATTATCACATCCTTGGCCATAGTCTTCCTATCTTGTACTCTCTTGTGCTTTGTTTTCTATTTTTTCTTGGGTGGCTCTCTAGCAAAAGTAGCCTCTTCACCAACCTCTTCTTCTTTTTGGTGTTGTCCTCTTGTTTTTCTTGATGTTCTTGGTCATGTAATGCAACAGGAATTGGGGATCCTTGAGAGTGTACATCCTCAGCAGTGAACTGTGGTATTTGTGCCATCAAAGTGTCATAAGACTTAAGCATCTCCTCCATTCTCTTCAAGTATGGGAGGTCAAGGAAAAAACCAGAAAAGGTTTTGTCTGATTCCTTCCATTCAGCTTCTTCCCTAAGAAGATCATTCTATTTCCTTCTTCTCTCCTAGATTTCATCCTTTTCCAATTTGTTTCTCGCAATATCTCTAACAGTTACCTAGGAAACCATACCTTTCAGAGCTATTTTTATAAAAATTTCTAGATCACAAAATCTAACAATAGTTGTGGACATTCTATACTGCTTTCGAAAATCATTAATTAAATCAAACACTCTTTTCCCAATAGAAAAATCAAAACCCACCCATAATCTAGGAACAAAAGTACCCCTCATGTGTCCTTCTACGAATTCTTTATCAACCCAGGTAAGTTGCCAAATGAACTCTAGAAATGCAATTCTAAGAGGCACAAATTTGGGGAGAATGTGAGGAGGTTGGGAACAAACATATACCCTAATGATAGTGAAATGATCAAAGAAAAATAAATCTCCCCAATTGTGAGTGATTGGCCATTTTTCAACAAACTAGTAAGGCCTTATAATTCTCCTAACCTTAATTGGCAATCTCTCTCTATCAGCTCCTAGTAAATCAAGGATTGGATCCATAATCTAATTAGAGAAACATACAAAAGATGAATTTACAGAAGAACTATCCCATACCAGGGTCCATCTTTGAATTGGCATATTGACACCATATTCTGAATCAAACAATTGTAGTTCTTCATCCATGGAGGCCTTTTTGTAAAATAGAATCATAAGCATTAGATGAGAATAATGTTTAAAAGTTGGGACAGGGGCATTATTCTGTATATCTACCAGTGCTACATGTCTGGCTTCGAATAGGTACCCCATGTAGTCATAATCAGAATTGACCTTTGGGTGTTGAATATTCATTGCCATCATTAGTAGGCCTCAGCAATAGTAGAATCTCTATCAAATCCCAATACCCTGCTCAGGCCAAATACTGTTCACTTGACATAGTGATGAAACACAAACAAATCAAACAGAGGTTTAACATTATCTGAGATGATTAACAGGTTTCTGTCTACCCTAGGCATGAATTTGGGCATTTCATACTTCTTGATCAATTTTTCCCTCTTTTTATAATCTTCTTTTATCTTCTCTAGATCAATTTCTGTGCACAATGCACCAGTAATCCCAAAATCCTCTGCTACTGATCTTCTATTGATGTGTACTAGGGTTTCCTTGTTCTTTTTCCTAATTACCCTAGCTACTGGGCAATAATTCTTAGCCAATTCCCTAATTAACTCTATGTCCACATATATATCGGGCACAATTAATTTAGCCATGTTTAATTCCCAAGGATTACAAATTGGGACAGCTTTAACTTTATTGTTCCAGAAATAATGAAATAGAGTATTAACTGAGAATCCTATAGTGACAGGATTTTGGCACTGACACCATCTATCCTTCCATTCATCCCAGTTAGCACTATTCGTGTTCAATGTCCCAAGCAGTAGATCAGTGAATTCTAAGCTATATAATTTTTGGCTGCAACCTTCTTCTTTTCAGACCCTTCTGAGGTAGCACTAGTAGTTTCTTGACTCATCTTTCCTTCTCAAATTTCTATCTTAGAAAAATAAGCTCTGTTTCTTTCATAGAAAAAACTTCAAGGCATAGAGGAGAGTTGTACAAAATTAAGCTCAATCATTCATCTTTATAGCCATCTAATCGGTGTCTTGTCTACTTGAATGCCAAATTCTCGCACTTGCAGTGTCATACAATCATCTCTCTACAACTAATGTTGCCATTAATTCACATTGCTTGATCCCTGCTGGAAAAGAGTACTCACTTTATCTCTTTTTTGCCTTCATAAGCTTGGCATGAGCCACTTGTCAACTTGTCACTTACTCTCCATCCTTTTCCTACATTCAAATTTGTCCTTGCGAGTGAGATAATACCCTTTTTTACAACCAGTCGTGCACTCGCGGTCTCTTCTTTGCTTGAGTTTATGTCATTCGCAACTGAGCGATGACCTAGATAGCAACTTTACCATTTAGCAATCACGTACTCACTACCTCTTTATCCTTTGCATTTACACTTGCCTGAGTGAGTAGGTAACACTATTCCTTATATCAATCACGGACTCACTGCTCAAGACTTTACCCTTTTGAAACCCACGAGAGTGAGCAAGTAAAGTTTTATCACTCAATTTTTCCATGGTTGCGCACTCGCTGACCTCTAGCTCATCATGCTTGGATATGCCCAAGTGAGCAATTACTCAAAATAGTCACGAATCATTTGCTAGTCGCACAGTCGCCATCCCTTTTTTATCTACTTTTCTATCTCCGTGAGTGAGAGATGACCATTTTATTTATGCACTTTTTACTTGATCACTCACTCACACTGCAAACAATTTCAACTCAAAACTATCTGCGAGTGAGCGATGACCCTTTTCTGATCCACATTTGTGCACTCGCTACTGAAAATTCTTCATGATTAGATCCTTCGCGACTGAGAGAGTATCTTCAAAAACTTTATAACTTATCAATCGCTCACTCACTGATCTATTTGATTTAACTTCCTTTATGAGCGACTGAGTGATGACCTCCAATTTCCTTCATCATGCATTCATGGGCTCAAAACTTTAATCAGCACATCATCTACGAGTGAGCGGTAACCAACATGATTTCTTTAGTCGCGCACTTGCGCACTTCAAAACCTTGAAAATTTCCTATGCTATTGAGCGACTGGCACCGCCTAATGACCAAAACATAATCCATTGCTTACTTGCACTGCAAAAATAACATTAGTTAGAACTTGAACGAGTGAGCGACACCTATGACCTGACTTCCTTGTGCACTCGCGGGCTCAGAAGATATGAACAAAATCTAACTTGAGTGAGCGACTAGACTTCACTTTATACCTCACACTCAATCGCGGACTCAAAAACTAAAGACATAAGACCACCGCGACTGTGTGATACATCCAAAACTAACTCATCACTCACTCACTCACTTTAAAAAGATACTTTAAAAGCCAGCACGACTGCGAGACTAAAGCCTGAAACAAAGCATTTTGAAGACTTAACTTTTTTTATGACTTTTTGGCATGAAAAGACATGGATTTTGAACCTAAAGACACAGGAAAATTTCCAAAGCTTGGAATTTAATATTTTTTCAATATACAGTGCTAACAATGGCTCTGACTAGGGAAAGTTAATCGCAAGATTAACATTAGAAACCAAAACTCTGGGAGACAGACCATAAACTGAAGCAAAATTGTACATGCACACAAAAAAAAAAAAAACTAAAATAGGGAAACCTATTCTACTGTGCATGGAAAACAAAATTATGAGAAATAATGTTTCAAGAATTGTCCATGCACTGGCAATTCCTATATCTCACCACTAGGGTCTTCCAAAAAATAAGAGTCTTGACCATGAAATTCCTGGACAAAAAAGGGGCCCATCCATAATGATTCAAATTTTCCATGTTTTCCCTTCTCTTCTTTCCTAGCATTCCACTGAAGCACCATATCATTTATCTAAAATTTTCTTTCAGATGCTCTTTTATCAAATAAGTACTTGGACTGCTATTGGAGCTTCATATTTATTTTATGTGCCTCTGCTCTTATTTCTTCTAATTCCACCAATTGATCCATCCTTTCCATCATGGGTTCTTGTTCTTCAAACTCTTCTTCTTGCAAAAATTTATACACAGGTAATAGATTATTTAAGGGAAACCTTTCCTGAGTTCCATAGAGAATTTCAAAAGGGGACACCCCTATTTCTCTTTTCATTGTTACCCTATCAGCCCAAAGGGCTAACTTCAATTTTGAATGCCAAGACTTTTTATTTTTCTCCAAAATCCTCTTAATGATTTTCATGATGCTTTTGTTGCTGGACTTAGCTTGTCCATTTTCTTGAGGATGATATGGTGAGGAATAAGATACAATAATGTCATAGTCTTCATAGAAGTCCTTAAACTCCTCAAACCTAAAACACATGGCATTGTCCATGATTAACTTAGTGGGCACACCAAACTTTGTCAGAATATTATCCATCAAGAAATCCATTACTACCTTGCTAGTATCCCTTTTTGATGGAACTGCCTCTATCCATTTTGTAAAATAGTCTGTAGCCACAAGAATCCAACTATGGCATCCACTTGATTTTTCTATGAATTCACCAATAAAATCAAGGCCCCATTGGGCAAAAGGTGCTTCAACAGTCATAGGATTTAGAAGAAAAGCTCCTGAATATTTCATCTTAGAAGAAAACATTTGGCAAGGTTCACACCTTTGTACAAACTTCTGAGTATCTTTGAAGAGACATGGCCAGTAGAATCCAGCCCTGATTATTTTGTGAGCTATGGTTTTGGCAGAATAATGCCCCCCACACACACCATTATACATTTCATTCAAGACTCTTTTAGATTGTGATTCATCTAAACATAATAATAAAATTCCATCCCTATTCTTCCAAAATAAATCACCTTGTATCAAGACATACCTTTGAGCCAGCAATTTCAGAGTCCTTTTTTTATTATCTAACATATGTTCTAGACATTTAACATTTTTTAGAAAAAAACACAACATCAATATACCATGGCTGCAATTCTATACTGGTCAAATTCATATTTATTTTTTGTACATCATTGACTTGGGCCAACTCCATGTTCGTGTTAGTCATTACCTTGTCCAAACCCAAACCCTTACCAATTTGGTGACTTGAATTTCCAGATTAAATTCTTGGATCCTGTTGATCCATCTATATCTTTTTCTAGTAACTTCAGACTGAGACAATATATCTTTCACTGTAGCATGTGGAACATAAGCAATTATTTTTGCACAAACTAAATAATGTCTAAAAACCTTGACTTCTTTGACCAATGCATATGCTTGTTTCTCCATTATCTCATAATTAAGTTTTGTTTCTTGCAGAGACTTACTGAAAAATGCTATGGGGTGATCAAAACCTTCATCATCCTTCTACAAAAGTTTTGCAAAAATTGTATGAAATGAAGCAAAAGAAAATATAGAAAAAGGCTTTTCATAATCTAGAGATCTCAATACAGATGCTTGTTGAATAGCTACCTTTATCTCATTAAAAGCTGACTGAGCATCCTAATCCCATTCAAACTTGGCATTTTTCTTTAGTAATTTAACAATGGGCTTTACTATCTCAGTAAAGTTTTCAATGAACCTCCTTACAAAATTTATTTTCCCAAGGAAAGATTGAACACCTTTGATATTTTTTGGGGGCAAGACTTTGTTAATGGCTCTCACCCTTTCAGGATCAATCCTGACACCTTCTTTGGACACTATATGCCCCAATAACTTACCTTCTGTCACAACAAAGTGACACTTTTTGGATTTAATGAAATCCCATATTTCAAGGCTTTAGTAAAAAAATTTCCAAGTGTTTATAATGATCCTCAGCCTTTTTGGAATATGCAGTTAAATCATCTTGATACACCACCATAATTATATTTATAAACTCTTTAAAAGCCACATCCATGGCTCTTTGGAAAGTATCTCCTGCATTCATCAGGCCAAATGGCATTCTCACATAGACATAAGTACCCCATGGGGTAGTGAATGTTGTTTTAAACTATTCAGATTCTTGAACCAGCATTTGGTTGTAACCAGAAAAACCATCCATCATAGATAGCAAATCATAGCCAGTAACTCTTTGTAGCATTGCCTCCATGTTTGGCAAAGAATAATTATCTTTTAATGAAGCTACATTAAGGTTCCTGAAATCAACACATAACCTAATGTCTCCATTTTTATTTTTGACTGGACTAAATTAGACACCCAAGAAGAATGTCTGATTGGTTTTATTATCCCAGCCTCTCTAAGCTTTGTGAGTTCCTACTTCATCTTGGAGACCAGCAAAGGATTGACTGGTCTCTGCTTCTTTCTAAAAGGCTTAATATGTTTTTTTAGTGGGATCTCATGTTGAAATAGATCTTCTCTATAAGCCTTAAGGTCTTCATAAGACCAAGCAAAAATATGTTTGAATCTTTTCAATAAGTTAATCAAATTCAATCTCACATGAGGAGCCAATTTCCTTCCAATATACACAATCTTAGGATCACACTCTGATCCCAAGTTTACCTCCTCAAATTCATCAAATTTGGTAGCAGACCTTTGGCACATGTGCCTATCATTTTCAGAAAACAATCCCTCCAATTGAGTTAGTCCTTTAGGGATTTCATTTGTTTGCAACTGTAGAATTTCATTGCCAACTATGGTTTCTTTCCCATCAATAATCTCTATCAAATTATTACAGTCAATGACTTGCCCTTCATAATTATCAACACATTGAATGAAGTTAAGGATATCTTCATCACTTTCAAAAACCTGTCAATTATATGTACATTATCAGGAATGGCAGGCCTAGTCTTGGTTTCCACAATAGATACCACTGCTAATGTTAGGTCATCATTTTTCAAAGCCACATTAGCCAAAAAATCTTCCATAATATTCTTAGATCTCTCTATCCAGTCAATAGAAAATGCATCAAATAATTCAATGCTATCCCATACAGCATGCTTATACTATTTTAGCCTATCATTTTTAGCAGCATATTTTGATCTAATTTAGGATATGGCTAGCTCTGAATCACCAAAAACTCTTAGTAATTTAATGTCATGCTTGATTGCTATTTCCAATCCCAACAACAATGTCTCATATTCAGTTGTATTGTTTGTACATTGAAAAGCCAGTAGAAATGAGTATTTGAAAGTACTAGCTGATGGGGAGACAAATAAAACACCAGCTCCTGACCCTTCTTTTGAGCATGCTCCATCAAAATACATCTGCCACAGTCCAAGCTTTTGCAATTCTAATTCCTCCACTATGGGATCTGTGTTTTTCAACTATGGTTGAATCTTCTCCACCTTGAAATTATGCATATCCACATCCACAAGGCAATTCAACATATTTGGTTCAATTTTTTCAACATAACAGGAGATCTGGGCTCCCTCAATAGTTTTTCTTCTTTCCCATTAATAGAAATAGTAGCAAAGGACAAATCCAATTGTACATGTCCTCCAATAGCTGCAGCACACTGTCTTGATAAAAGCATCCCATAATGAGGTGGTGAATCCACAACCACAACATCTATTTTAAAAGTGACCTCAAGGTATGTAGCAATTTTTACCTCTAATCCTTGTAAATTTCATACTATAGGTACTTCCCTATTGTCCATGGCATAACATTTACCAACACCAGTATCCACTTCTAAACCCAATTGTTTCATGACAGTGTAAGTCATCACATTAGCAATGGCTCATGAGTCCATCATACAGTTCTTTAATAACTTATTATTTACAAGGAATGTCACATAAAAAGGATCAATCTGATCTGACTCTTGGATAATTACATTTCCTACACAAACTGGGGTTTCATCTTTTTCCTCTTGCTTCCCTCTTAATTCATCATTTAGTGCAGTAGTTCATGTATATTTGGTAAAGCAGATAGTAGTGAGAAAGCAGCTTCTCGATGCTCTTTGCTTTTGAACATCTCAAATAGAGGGATGGATACCTTCATTTGGGATAAAGCTTGTTTCATGTCAAAACTTGGAAATTTCATGATATTTTCAAAAGGAAATTTACCTCTGGCTTCTTTCAACTGTCTTTTTTTTTGTTCATTAGCAGGGGTAATCTTATTTTCCTTAACCAGAGTGTCCTTTAGTTCATCCTTTACTATCTTTCCCTTTTTTTCCTTTTCCACATCATGTGTAGATTCTTCATCTATGAATTCTATGATAAAAGTTGAATTTGACTGGTTTCCTCTTTCATCAACCTTTCTATTCCTAAGCTGATATGAACTTCTGGCCTGTGTCACAGTAGCAATAGTAAGAAATCTTATCTCCTCATCATTAGGCATTCTGAATTGAAAATGTTCCAATTTGGTGTTCATACCATTCATTGTGATTGGCATATTTTCTTCTAGCTCTTCCTTTGAGCTGTCATTGTCATCTTCAATAGTAAGTGCACACATGTTTATTGCAGGTTTTTTCTCACTCTAGCTTTCTTGTGTTCCAATATTTTCATGCGGCTCCACCATACCCTGAGCTACTGCACATTGATAAGGGGAATGAGGCATATTACAAGCCATGCACCAGGGAGTGTTTTCTACATTATGTGCATTGTTGTTTTTCAATGGATCAGGGATGTCTTTGTTCTTAGGATTAGTTTGTTCTTCTGACATAGGTTTTCTATCCTTCCACTGAGTTTTATAGGGAAAATATTGTAGTCTGTAAGGCTTATCTTGCCTTTGATAATGTGGCCTATTATTTTGAAACCCCTTTTCATTCTTGTCTACCTTAGTAGAAAGATCTTTCACCACACTTACCAATGTATCCATTTTATCTTCTTTGGGATTCTTGTTTGACTATTTTTTTACTCTTTACAGAGTCTACTATCATCCAGTTTTCCAAGCTTGCCCGAAGCTCTTCTATTGCTTTCTATGTTTATGGCTAACTTATATTCTTCTCTCATGGTTTGAGGATCTTTATCTCTGAGTAAATTGGCTATCTTCCCATCCAAAGAATTAAAGTAGGTGGTGAAACATACATTTTCATCCAGTCTCAATACTTGGAACAAATTATACATGGCCTTTTGAAATCTTACATTAAATTCAGCAATGCCTTCATTAGTAAATTTTTTCAAAGTGTTGAATTCATTTAACATGAAACCAAAATTTATTTTGTCACCATATTGTTCTTTGAAACTTCTAACAAATTCATCCCATGAGTAAATATTGTTATCAGGAAAACCATGGTACCATTCTCTTGCATCCTCAATTAGGGATTGCATAAAAAACTTCATCACAGCATCTTCATCTCCAATCTCATAATCATTCATTATATCCGAAAAGACTTTTAGATGCTCTTCAGCAGTTATGGCATTATTTCCACTAAATTTGGGAATCTTATCTCTGACCTCATTAGGAATAGGGTTTGGTTGGCTAGGGATACCATCAAAAAATAGTTGCCTATATCTCTCTAAATGAATAGGTCTTCTTTGAAAATTTGTATCATTATTGTGGCCACTATTACCAATGCCTATATTTTGTTAACCACTAGTATTGTTCAATCCACTCCCTCCTGGTTGTGATGCAACTCCTTGAGCTGTACCATATGTCTAGGTATTTGTATTACCACTAGTATTCTAAATATTAGAGGTATTTACAGGCATGGTTTGAGTAACTCCAGTGGTATCATTTGCTAAATTGGTATAAACTGGAGAAATTAAGAAAGCAATCTTTCTTTTCATCTCTGCAGCAGTAGCTTCTAATTCTTCCTTTTCCAACAACTTTGCAATATCATCTTTGGCCTTTCTGGCCCTTTCTGATTTCATATCAAGTGAAAACATATCTTGAGACATATTCTCTTCAACCTTAGGCTCAGAAAATTTAATGCCAGTGAGCTTTTGTTTTCCTTTATCAACATTTGTTTATCTAGCATTAGTTGTTGATATATTTTGTGTAGATATTTGAGACTTAAGAGGCTTTTGACTTTCATAATTAATAAATTGCCTCACCACAGGACCTATATCTCTGGAATCATTTTTCTTAAGCTTATGTTCATTTTCTTGGCATTCTTTTTTCAGGGTGTCCACATCTCCAAAAAGTTCTTTATTCAAACCATGAAATCCCTCATTTGCACCCTGAGCTGCCAATTTTAATTGGGCAACCCGCTTCTTCAAATTTTCTCTCTCAGTGATGGCATTTATAATTTTTTCCTCTCTAGCCTCATCATTCTTCTACTTGATAAGCAGTAGTTCATCTAATTCCCTCTTCAAAAGGTCATTATCTCTGAGGACTTCTTCAATATCAAAACTAGAAGAATCATATATATTCATCATGTTATCCCCCTTTTGGTTTTCCACCAATTCATAAGGGATACCCTTGCAATAGGAGGATGTTTCCTCCTTTTCTTGATATACACTCTTTGTTCTAGGGTTAAATATATCCTCAAAATAACCTGTGATGTCAGACTCAGGATTCAGAGGTTCATTCATTTCTTTCTCAGGAATGGTACCTAAGGACTGACCTGGACCTATAGATCTAGGCTTCCAAGAGGTGTTATTATGAGACTCTCCCTTCCTAGAATGGTTTTTCCTAGGATTTTTAGAAACATCACTCTCTGATGTTGCTTGAGAGTGATTCTTTGTGTTTGTCTTTGCATTCCTCATGCTATCTAAATGGAAATTTTATACACTTGATCTTCTAATGTTCCCTTTAGAAACACTATAGCCAATTACTCAGAGTTGCCACCCAAAAGGCTTTGCGAATAATAACAAAAATTTCACTTCAACAATAATATTTAGAGGATATGACATAATTTGTGATTTTAAAAACTGGATTTCAAGGAATTGATATATATGAAACAGGATTTCAAACTAACCTTCACACACATTCCTTGAAAGTCCCCAGTAGAGTCACCATTTTTTGTTAGTTCCTTTTCTTGCTGACATATGAAATACTCTCAAACAAGCTCGCTCTATTTATCCAAGGCACTAATCAAGCAAGACATAAAATGACAGAAACAGGGTTTCTAAGCCCTCTACACTTTGAGCTCCATAAACTTGAGCGAGAATACCCTTCTAACTTATAATAATAAAATCACATAATCATTCTAGCAAATATGAATGGAATTATAGGGGTTGACCTCTGTAACATTTATTTAACAGATCAAAACATAAATATAAAGATCAATTTTGATAGTGATAGTCAACTATTTCAATGGAAAATAGACCAGTGCTTTATCCTAGGGTATAGAGTTACTTGTGAATATTCACAACCAATTGTTCATGAATAAGAACTTAAAACAGTGACATATCAGACATAAAAATAGATATACCTTATATATCCACCTTCATACACATGGTAACTTAAATCATCAAATTCATTATGAACTGTGAATCTCAATGAAACAATCCTAAGGCAATTTTAATCTTTCCTTGAAAGAACCCTAAAACTATTTCAAAATATGCCTAACAGACATATAAATTGAATATTCCTTGAGCATTCAATTTAAATAAAATTTAGAACACAGTAATGAAGACAAAATACTCATCATATGTTTCATAAACTATTGATGGATTTCATTTGTATTCATGATCAAAAGATTGCTATTACATTTAACAATAAATTTCAAAACCCTACTCAAAATAGATTGGTCTTAAACCAGAGTTTATACAACTTGACTTGTACTCCCAAATGAAAAATGGCTATCCTTTTTCCAGTAGTCTTGGGATCCTTTTATAACTAAGGATGCAACAAGATACAAAGTACATGGGAAAGATTTACAAAATCTTTTACAACAACCTTCAAAACTGGCATAAAAGCCAAAACTACAACTGAACATAGGTGGAAAAATTTGGCGAAGCCCGAACAAAATTTGTTGTTGCAATTTGAAAATATCATTGTTATGCTTTTAGCTTTGCCTCCCACCTGTTCACCTCCTTGGCGGTGGGCCACTCAAAAGTCTTCTCCTACTCCAGTTTGGTAATAGCTTCCGTCCACCTAGTATCCACAGTTGTTTTGCCCTCAGCAAACAATTTTTCCATATCCCTTTCAACCTTGAAGAGATTATCAATTAATTTATTGCAATACTTGGCTTCAGTATCTTTCTCTAGGTGTTGCTTCATCTCTTCATCCTTAAATATCCCATCAAACTCAGCTGTCCAATCTGATTATGGCTTTAAGGTAGCAGCTTCATCATAGATCTTTGGGACTAAAGGAGGTTAGTGATCACCAAATATCTACAATTTGTTACCAATTAACTCAGCTTTTCCATTGAATAATGCATAAGTATCATTCATTTCACTAATCATCTCAATAGTGTCAGATACTTTGTCACAATATTCATCACTATACAAGATAGTTGTCTTCAATTTATCCATTACCCTGTGACAACTCTTTAGATTGGCCTTCTGCTAATGCTGAGTCCTCTTTTGTCCCTACTACAGCATCTGTTTCATCTTTTGATGCTTCCTGGATGACTGGAGTTTTTTCTCTTTTACTTTCTTCCAACTCTTCCTTTAATTTTGCAATTTGTTCCTCCAATGTGTAGTTACGAACCACAACTTCTTCATGCTTTTTTGCCAGGGCAATCATTTGGACAAATGTTGTCTCATATCTTTTTGACAAGTCCTCAGTTTTTGTTAGAATAATGAAGGACACCTGGGTCATTAACTGGGTGATCTTGATATCACTAGTGTTTTGCAAGTTCTAGATCATCTTATTTTCCCTCATTTCCTCTCTTATTGTCATAACCAGAGGTTTCTTTGTAGCAAGGGCCAAGGACCAGATAGCTAAAGTATTGGACTTAGGATCAAATCTTGATCCTTTCAATACTTCATCAATCTCAACCTCTAATTTCATTAGAGGGTCTTCCTACCTTCTGATTTGGTCTATAATAAAAGTGGACTGTAAGTCCCAATCTAGCATCAGTAGCACCCCACTGTTCTGCACCAATAATCTAGCTTGCTCCATAGTGATTAGTTCACTCTTAGGATCATAATCCTTGAGTGTCTTTACAATCTCCTCATTTTTCTCTTCCTGACCTTCTCCTGTGATCAAGATTTGTATTAAATCCTTTTTCTTCATTTTGATTAAGAAGCTCTTGAACTCTTCAGATTTTATGAATTCATCATCGTTCATGAATTCATTTTATATCATTACTCTCTCATCAGCCTCTCCAAATAGTACCATCTGATTGTCCCACTGGCCTTCAGCTTGTGGCTCCTTTTGCAATTGCCTTTTTAGCTTTCTGAAATATTTTCCATGACCTGTTATCATAGCCTTGGCCATACTCTTCCTGTCCTTCACTCTCTTGTGCTTTGTTTTCTATTTTTTCTTGGGTGGCTCTCTAGCAGAAGTAGTCTCTTAACCAACCTCTTCTTCTTCTTGATGTTGTTCATCCTGTTGTTCTTGATTTTGTTGGTCATGTAATGCAATAGGAATTGGGGATCCTTGAGACTATGCATCCTCAGCATTGAACTATGGTACTTGTGCCATCAAAGTGTCATAAGACTTAAGCATCTCCTCCATTCTCTTCAAGTATGGGAGGTCATGGAAAAAACTGGAATTTTTTTTGTCTAATTCCTTCCAATCAGCTTCTTCCCTAAGAAGATCATTCCATTTCCTTCTTCTCTCCTAGATTTCATCCTTTTCCAATTTGTTTCCTATAATATCTTCCACATCTAGTGGTTCATGATCTCTGACAGTTACCTAGGAAACCATACCTTTCAGAGCTATTTTTATAAAAATTTCTGGATCACAGAATCTAACAATAGTTGTGGACATTCTATACTTCTTTAGAAAATCATTGATTGAATCAAACACTCTTTTCCCAATAGAAAAATCAAAACCCACCCATAATCTAGGAACAAAAGTACCCCTCCTGTGTCCTTCTAGGAATTCTTTATCAACCCAGGTAATTTGGAAAATGAACTCTAGAAATGCAATTCTAAGAGGCACAAATTTGGGGAGAATGTGAGGAGGTTGGGAACAACCATATACCCTAATGATAGTGAAATGATCAAAGAAGAAGAAATCTCCCCGATTGTGAGTGATTGGTCATTTTTCAACAAACTAGTAAGGCCTTATAATTCTCCTAACCTCAATTGGCAATCTCTCTGTATTAACTCCCAGTAAATCAAAGATTGGATCTACAATCTAATTGGAGAAACATACAAAAGATGAATTTACAGAAGCCCTGTCCCATACCAAGGTCCATCTTTGAATTGGCATATTGACACCATATTCTGAATCAAACAATTGCAGTTCTTCATCCATGGAGGGCTTGTTGTAAAATAGAATCATAAGCATTAGATGAGAATAATGTTTAAAAGTTGGGATAGGGGCATTATTCTGTATATCTACCAGTGGTACATGTATGGATTCAACTATGTACCCCACATAATCATAATCAGAATCTACCTCTAGGTGTTGAATATTAATTGCCATCATTAGTAGTTCCTCAGCAACAATAGAATCTCCATCAAATCCTAATACCCTGCTCAGGCCAAATACTGTGCACTTGACATAGTGATGAAACAGGGACAAATCAAATGGAGGTTTAACAATATCTGGGATGATTACCAAGTTTCTGTCTACCCTAGGCATGAATTTGGGCATTTCATACTTATTTTAACTTAACGTGCTAAATCATTTTTCTTTTGAACATATAAATATTTGTGTGTTTTTTAAATCTATTTTATCTATCATGGCATTAGCTAGAAACTAACATGAAAGTAGAACATTAACTAACATAAACCCTAACACTAAACAAACATGAACCCTAACCATGTAAACCTAATTTAAAATTAGATCCCTAAACCTAATTGAGAAATAAACAATAACAAGAAACCAACATGAACCCTAACCTAAAACTGGAACATGAACCAACATAAACCCTAACATACTAGAAAGCAACATAAACCCTAATATGAAACCTACACATGAACCCTAACATGAAAGCAACATGAAACTGGAACATGAGCCAACATAAACCCTAGAACACTAGAAACCAACATGAACCCTAACCATGAACAAATTAACCCTAAACCTAATTGATCTAAATAAACTAAGTCGATCCCTAAACCTAAACATGAAACATTAATCTACATTAAACTCTCTAGGCTAGTTGTAAACCTAGACAAAAATGAACCATATCTCAAAACCTCTTTTCATTAGAAAATATGTACATGTATGTATATGATTTTAAATCATTTTTATTTCAAATTTTCAAGTTTATTTATTTGCAACACGTGCGCTTAAATATATAAGTAAATTAGAATTGGACCATGTATATGTGCAGAGATCTATATATATTCTTCTTTATACTTTCGAGCATATATCTATTTTTCTCACATGGCATTGGGTAGAGGGGCATCACCTCTAGATTCTGGAGAGGCTAGTGTTCAGGGGGGTGGTAGTGACCACTCTTCTCATAGATCCATTGATTCTAGAGAGGGTAGGGAGGAGTTATTCACTAATACCATGGCTTGATTGAGATGAGCTATTGAGGTTCTCGATCAGAGGATTTAGTCATCCACCACCCTTCCTAATAGGGATAGGGTAGAGATTATTAGAGAGGACCTGGTTCTTATGAATGACATAGTTCAATCATACAACCCTTATGATAGCATATATATTGATACATTATATACTTCTCTCTCTCGCAGCGTTACTGGCGTTGTGAAGTATAGACAGGTTGACTCAGAGGTTTCCACCGCTATGGTGAAGACCATGTTTCCTCATTACCAGGACAGAGCTCAAGTGATAGGTTATATGATTGTACTCAATGTGAGGATGAACTTGTTGCACCATTTATATATCCTCGATGGTTGCTTTCTCATCATAGGTGGTCCCGAAAGGATGAGCTTCCACTATATTTTTGCAAACAATTGTTTGTAGAATTTCATTTGCATCACGATGTTGATTATACAGGTTTTCTCGGTCATGTTGGGAAGGGGAGGGGGATATTATCTCACAGATTCAGAGGGCCTAATGCTCCAGTGCCCTCTAATAAGAGGGAAAAGGTGGGTCCAAACCTTTTGTTGATACCAAAAGGTTTGGAAATGGCAGCTACAGGATAGAGTATACCAGATGACAGGATCAGGAGGGATGTATTTTCTAGTATTGCGAGTATCACGACACATGTTCAGGATATTTCATCTAATCATTTAGGGAGATACATGTTGCGTTCCTATTCTAGCAATCCTCCACCTACACATGATGCATCCTCTAGTGATGAACCATACCAGATAGTAGACATACCATCTCCCTTAGAGGTTGCAACTATATCATATTTGGACCAGTTGCGTCATATGGGGGTATGTTTATCCACTGATCTACTTTGCACATATTTGGCCTTACAGATTATCAATGGGGTTCATCTCAGGGAGGTCCAATAATTTTTCCCCACCGTTCTTCGTACATCTACTGGATCAGGTTCTTAGGGTGCACAGAGATAGGAGGATATTTTTGCACCACCTATAGCTACTTAGCAGACTGCAGTTGAGGAGGATGCACCTCACTAGTCTACTATGGCCACTTCATCACATCCAGCTCATCAAATGTTTACCACCATGCTTATAGATGACCAGATTGATCCCTTAGAGGTCCTTACATGACCATATTGATCCTGGTGATACGTCCTCACATGATTTAGATTTGAGCGCTATCATGAGAGAATTACACATTGCTACAGTATATATTTATTTAAATTTTGATGTATTTAAAAAACTTACACATGTACATAAATAATTTAAATTAAATTTTGATTTTAATATATACCTGTGGGAAATGATTTCCAGTGGGAGTTTCCATATGTTGGTGTCTGTAAATAGGATAATTTTTTTGTTAGATAAAACATTTGAAGAAGGTATGCATCAACAAGAATACAAGTGTTACTTTACTTTTATACCACTGTCTATATTACTTTACCAAGTATTCTGCACTTAGATTTACATTTCTATGTTTTCATATTGATGTAACTTATTCACTGAATTTTTTTGTATATCAGCTACGACATATTTAGAATTGTGATTTCCTATGGTGGTAAAACAATTACAAAAAAGTTAATGTATCTTAACATGACTGAAACACATTGTCCCACTTTTTTATATTGCATAATACTATGATAGTTACCAAAATAGGGAGTGCAATATGATAGCATAGAGCTATAACAGAGTATCAAGGATCATAACAGGAAAAGAAGCATCAAGAACTACCTGCACGTGCAACCCCTCAAAACATATAATTGTCCAAGAGCTTTTAAATGACTGTCATCACATCAAATGATATAATCACACAACAGATTCCAAATACTATATTTATTGAATACATATTTAATTGCAGAATCAGTGTTGGATTCATAATCCTCACCTGCCTCAGTTTCTTTCATGTCAAGGGTCAAGTCTTCTACAAGAGAGAGGCTGGCATGTTGATCAATGAAATTTCTTTGTAAACATATATCAATCTTTATAGTTATTTTCTCATTGCATATCCAATCAGGATGTTATCATCATTGTCATTGGAGCTGCCAGGAATAAGAGAGTTTACTCTTGGCTTCATTTTCATGATTTATCATCCAATTCAAATTAGGCTACATTCAACTTGAACGTCTTCGTTTTTAAAATATAATATATATTGATCATTTATTCCCAATTTTAAAGAACTTCCCTATTGAGATGTCTAATCAGACACCTGGGAAATGATTAAGAATGAGGTAGCTTCATGAATGAAGTCAGTAAACTTTCTTACTTGGAAAATCACATTGTTTCTAGTTATCCACAAGAACCATAAAATTTCAGGGGAAAACACTGGCAGAATTTATTTATTTTTTCCTTAATGACCATTGACAATAGATTTAATGAAAAACCTAAGAAATAGAAAATCCCTATCCTATTCATCCCTAGCACTGATAACATTAAATGAACTATATTTTTTTTTTTTGCGAAAGGACAAAAAAATAATAGTTATAGGACTCTTTAACATTACAAATACTCTTGAAAGAACCAAGGTTACCAGGAGACAGGGAGGCTTGGAGGTCTTCGGTAGTGAATACATATTTAATTGCAGAATCAGTGTTGGATTCAGAATCCTTAGCTGCCTTAGTTTTCTTTCATGTCAAGGGTCAAGTCCTTTGCAAGAGAGAGTCTGGCATGTTGATAAATGGAATATCTTTCAAAACATATATCAATCTTTATAGTTGTTTAATCATTGTAGATCCAATCAGGATGTTATCATCATTGTCATTGGAGCTGCCAGGAATCAGAGTTTACTCTTGGCTTCATTTTCATGATTTATCATGAAATTCAAATTAGGCTACATTCAACTTGAACGTCTTGCTTTTTAAAATATAATATATATTAATCATTTATTCCCAATTTTAAAGAACTTTCCTTTTGAGATGTCTAATCAGTCACCTGGGAGACGACTAAGAATGAGGTAGCTTCATGAATGAAGTCAGTAAACTTTCTTACTTGAAAAAATCACATTGTTTCTAGTTATCCACAAGAACCATAAAATTTCAGGGGAAAACACTGGAAAAATTTATTTATTTTTCCTTAATGACCATTGATAATAGATTTAACGATAAACCTAAGGGTCCGTTTGGCAGCTGGAATACCATATCATGGATATGGTCAATTCAGGAAGATGCTGTATATTCAAGAAGATGCTTATCTTCAAAATGAAATCTGGAATATGGTTTGACCCGTTTGGTTCACCTAGAAGATGAATGAGAAGATGCATTAAGGAATTTTAATTCTTTATTTTTTAATTTCTTTGAATATGGTGTGTATATATACACACATGCACACATGTGTGTGTGTGTGTGTATATATATATATATACATGTGCATGTATATATTTGTGTGTATATATACATGTGTATATGTGTATATACACACATATATACACATATACACACATGTATATACATATACACACATACACACATGCGTGTGTATACACACACATACACACATTTGTGTACATATACACACACACATACACGTGTTTTTATA
>MU225899.1:484462-496436 GCA_018584345.1 Thuja plicata
GGGAGAGAGAGAGAGAGAGAGAGAGAGAGAGAGAGAGAGAGAGAGAGAGAGAGAGAGAGAGATTTCCTCTTAAGTTAGTTTGGGGAAAGGATCAAAGGAAACAAGGCAACCTTCTATAATCATTTATGAAAATTTGTTAGTCTCATTATTACATAATATAAATATTTCATTATTTACTAATTTTTAACTATTTCAATTCTTTTGGGAGAAAAATTAAATTAAAAATGTGATTTTGTATGCAAAAATTATAAGCATTTAAAATTTGAAAATTAGGATTAAATTTAACTTATTATAATCAAATTTTGATCAAGTAATATTATGAAATCACTTTACCCATATTGTAGGTCTCTCAATCACCTTTCTGATGCTTGTAAAAAAATCAAATTATAATAAGAAACGCATAAGTGGTGCCCATTTTACCAAAGTATACTATTTAGGCTAAAGGGAATCGATAACCATTTTGGAGACAGATAGCCATTATGGAAACCAAAATAGATATATGTTATGGAAACCAAGATGTCACATGAATGACATTAGGAAACAAATATATGTTACTAGCAAATATCTATTACTAATAGATATCTATTTTGGTTTGGTATTAAGAAACCAAATTGAATTTTTTTGAGCCAAAAAAAGTTGAAGTAGATTTTAGTGTGTTTGGCATGGTAGAAAATGCATTTTTTCCCCATTGCCACTTTTTGGCAGCTCATGATCTTGTACATGCCCCTTATTTATATTTTCTTTCTTTGTTTCATATTTTCATTGAAAGATTTTTTCATGATATTAAAAATACTTATAATGTAAATTCATAGATTAAATATTAACTAGTTATATACTTAAGTAAATAAAATTCTAAAGAAGCTCAGGGCTTGCATGCACAATGTGTGAGAACAATGCTTGTATTATGTGAGATATAGTACATGGGAGATGGGGTCGTTCATTAGATAAATTGACAATTATGGAGTCTTTGCAAGGGTGTTTGGCTACAATGGGTGTCTTTGGTGTACACAAGGAAAAAGCTAGAACAAAGGCATACAAGGGTTCAAATAGATTTTATTAGATGTGGCTCACTCTCTTGTGGCATATTTTCCTCCATCTTTAGCTTGTATTTTTATTCTTGGATGTAGAAATAGGTAGAATACTTTCCACACTTTCTCATATTTCTATAAATCTCGAATTATCTTCTATAATTGTATGCCTTTGCTTGATTTTTCTGTATAAATTTTCTCCACACTTGATGTTGATCAAGACATTAGGTAAGTTTATTCATTAGGGGATTATAAAGTCATTTTTGTGGGTACTCTAGTGGGTCTTCATTTATTCGATTCTTGGATTAAAGTTATTTCAAATTTGAGGTTGGTAATAGATTTATTCTTGTTTGTTATTCAAGCAAGAGGCCTTCTATTGACTAGTTTGCCTAGTGGATGAAGATTTCTTGGAGCAACCTCTCCCTTCTTCCCATTGTTTTCCACAAGGACCCACCTCTGTCGTAGTTGATTGTAGCCCCTCATAATACTACCCAACCTATTGAGGTGGCTAGAAATAGTTGCAATTTTGAAGGCTCATATCATTTCATGGATGATTTGGATGAGGATTTTCTATTATTTTATCTAAAGTGGTTGTTCCAGTTAAGAAATACACTATCTACAAAACTACAAGTACCATCTTCAAACTAAAATTCTCTTCAAAAAATATTTGGCGATGCAAATCTAAAGCAGAGATGCTCTATACTGAAGGTAGAGATGCAGTTGATGAAGGCACTTAGTGGACCATGGATGTCATCCTCACTAAGAGCATGAGGAAGAGAATAGCTTAAAAGGTTAAATGATTTGTTCTTATCAAGTGGCTATATCAATAGCTTTTTTGTTTGTAGTTGTTTCTTTTTGTCTTTCTCTCTATTCTTTAAGCCTTTCTTAAGCTTCCCAAGCTCTCTTTCAGATACTCTAGTCATTTTGATAATTTTTGTGCTCCCCATTTGTGGGTCTAAAGTGGGTGTTAGTATTTCATTTGTTCATTTTATGGGAGTTAACCTTAATTCTAAATTACTTATCAAAAAATGTGAATGCATGTTTTACAAAAAAAGAAAATATAAATTAGTAACTAATATTTTTGGAATAATTGTTCGTTTAAATTTAAAATATTATTTATCACATTATTTATTTAATACATTATTAAAGAGTTATTTTATTTTAAGAAAATAAATATTAAAATATTCGAAAAAAAATAAAAAACAAATTTTACTTTAAACTTCATCATATTTTTATCTTTCACATGAATATATTTTTAAATATATATTAAATAAATTCAATTACATATTTATTATAAGTTTATTTACTTTATTCTTCTTACCTAATAAAATTTGATAAAACTTTACTTACACTTTTTGACATGATAAAAAAATTTGATAAAACTTTATTTTTAATAGATTCTTTAAATTTTTTTTTTTAATGAATACATAATTCAAAAAATAGTGCTTGGAGGATATAAAATCACTCTACAATAAGCCAAATCAATCCAAAGAATCACTCTACATTATTTAACAGAATAAAAGTAGAAGAATCAATGAAAAATTTAATTGAAATTAATTTCTATATTTAATAAAATAAAAGTAGAAGAATCAATGAATATTTTAATTAAAGTTAATTTCTATATTTATAATTTAAAGTATAATAAATCATATTAATTGGACTTACTTTGAATAACATGAAAAAAAAATAAAAAAAATTGAGGATTAAATGTTTCTATTCTTTTGCAATAAAAAATAGTAAAGTAATTATACTGAATGTAAAGATTAAAAGTTTTAAAGTTTTGTTTCTTCGTAAAGAAAGAAATATTAAAGACACAATTATTCTTAAACATTGTTGGGGCTGAAAAAAGTTTTGCTTCCTCCGGAAGGAACAAATATTAAAGACAGACACAATTATTCTTACACCTTGTTCAAGCTGTTAAAAGTTAGATCCCGTGGCTCAATTTCCCGTAAGAATTTTGGAACTCTATTGCTCTTTTTTCGTACCAGTATGAAATCGACACGGAGTCTGGAATCAACCAAAGAAAACAGCGTGACAAAGAAAAAAAATATATCTGCAAAGAAAACATATAGTGGAAGAAGTATCTAGTGCAGGTGCGTTACGCGCAGAATGGATGGGAATAGCACCGAGCTACGCAGATTACAAGGTATGCAACTTGATCCTGGGAGATTCAAATTGTTATAGCAGTGTGGATGAAATAAAGAAGAAGTTAGTGGAGTCTTTCAAGGATGTGGTTACAACTCACAAGTAATTATGTTTGTGGATGAATTTGCAGAGGAAAAATTATGCAAAGCAAGTAAAATGGTAGGTAAGGCGCGGGGAGTGATCGATACAGCCAGAAAAATTCGAATAGAAGGATCTCCATAATCGACGCAATCACTTTTAATTTGCATTTTTTTTTATGTTTGTTAGATAATCTTTTCGTAGTTTATAGTTGAATTTTTGGTTTAGATTGTGTATGTTTTTTAGCATCAATGTTTTGGATCACACTCTGTGATCCATCATCAGGATATAAGAGCAGAGAGCAATAAGGCAATGTAAAATAAGATGCAGACTGGGCCTCTCTTAAAAGATAAAGGAAGGGCTGGGGTGAGAAAGAAGACACGAAAAGCAACGGGGAAAAAAGGAATAACAGACTACCTAAGAGCAAAAAAGCAACAACAACAACAACAACAATAATAATAATAATAATAAATCTCTTATTTATGCCGGTTGCAAAATCTCTTCCTTTTGAGTTCACTGGTTTGTGTAATAGTTATTGAAAGGAAAGTGTGAGTTTGTTTATTAGATTCAAGTTGTGGATTATAAGTTGTAACTCTTGAAAAGACACGAGGATTATTTATAATTTGTTTTGAAAGCAATTTCAGTGCAGCCTGTGATGGTTTATCATTAAGATTCAAATTTGTTGTAGTGCTATTTTTAAATGTGATGAGGTCTCTATTTGTAATCTTTTTGGTTCATAGTTTTTCTTAATATTTGTCAATCCTTTATTGAACAATCAATTCAAGAATTAGATGAAAGAATGGATATATTTTAAGAGTAAATTATATTCTAATTTGATATGAGTAAATTCACAATATAATAGGGAAATTAAACTTCCTATTAGCAATATAACTAATGATATCTAACTATTAATATTTGAATTCAGTTTTGAAAACATGCAATCACAATTGTTCTAAATATAATAAGCTTGACACATGCAAATTATGCTTTTAACTGATGGTGGGATGGTTGTATATATATTTCAAACCAAAGTGAAATAATCACTTAACTTAAAACAATAGAATTGAAAATCCCATTTTATATTATTTAACATGATCATGAATAAAATATATTTGTGATTTTTCATTATTCACAATTTAAACAAATACTAAATACAATACTTTTAAATTTAAAATAGATAAAAGAGTGTATATACAATAATATTTACTTTTGCATCTTCAAAGCATAATATCAAATAGAAAGATTTTACTATTTCAAGGGAGAGATGATTGTTATCAGTCTTGTTCAAAGAATAAGAATGGAAAGATTATAAACATTTTCTTCTGAAAGACATTCTAACATTTTCTTCAAAACATAACACACTAACAAATTAAAAAAAAATAGTCTTCAAAATGGGGACAAAGAATATTTCTTAAGTACATATAAGATAGTGGGAGATATTTATATTTTAGAGCATTCTCAAAATATCTCCATTTTTTTTTATCAATAAGGGGCCGAAGCCGGGAGATTATTTTTATAAAACTTAAAATGGTAAAAGAAAACAAGCTAAAAAGTTTGACAATCCAAAACCCAATCCCACCAAGAGGATTTTGAACCCAAAAAGAGCACCTAGGCTCAGCAGAGAGTTCTCAAAGATTTAAAGTTTGAACAAAATCTAAAAGGGAAAGATTTAAACATCACAAAAAACATCAAGCCCCAAATGGAATAATCTCTTGGCTTCAGTCTGAAGGAGAAGTGGATTCATTCTTTGTACTTGCAGTAGAGTTTGGTTTTGGGCTTCCTCTCAGATTGGGAGAGCCACTATTTTCCTCTTGATCATCCTCCGTAGCATCCTCTGCAAGCACATCTTCATCTTCATCTTCATATTCATCTTTTTCTTCATCTCCAGCCTCCCCTTCCTTGTCATCTTCCTCTTTCTCTTCCTCTATGTCAACCTCCATTTCTTCATCGTCTTCATCCTTATCTGAAAAATCACGGCTTCCCAAGCCATCTAGTTTTTAATTGTACTTGTAGCGGTACACCCAAGTTAGGCTTTCATCTAAATTATCCCCATAAGGAATATTTAGACCATCCTCAATGCCGAGGAATTTGGAGAGAAATTTTATGTCTCTCTTCATCATACACAAGCATAACTGGTGGTCCTCCCAATCCCAGCCGCAGAGGATGAAAAGGTGTCTGGGTGGACCACAATAGATATTTCTTCTTGGTCCGATCCCAAAACCAGGAAAAGGTTGTCTCGCGGTCATCACCATAGTCAGATCCCAGGGCAGTGGAGTTGTAAGGTTGGAATAAATATTGAATATGGCATTGTGAAGACCCACTATATAATTTCCTGAGAAGAGACGGTCACATATCTCTTCTGTGAATATTTTGGAGGCACCTGCAACCATAATGTTCGCCAAGAAGCCCACACAAATGTCTAAAAGTACCCTGAATCTATGGTTGGTACAAAGAAAATTGTAGCCAAGCACTTTTTGCACCACATGAATAACAAGGCGATGCTGGAAATTGTAGACTTCCATGATTTGGTTCGAAGTGATGGGTGTATCAAAAGAAATTTGCTCAATATCAGAGCCAAGCTTAGTAGGTGTCTCCATCTTTCTATCTCTGAGGATGCAGCGCTTTGTTCTAAAGAGAAAATCATCAATTATGAACTCCAATCAAAGCCAAAGTAAAAAACCACCAACTTGTTGTAGAACTAGCCACTCGAGGTTTTATCATCACTACTTGAACATACCAAGCTGTAGCGTACCTTTCTCACCTTATATCATATCTCAATACAATCCTGAAGAATGTGTGTTTCCAAATTTAGGATGGATTTACATTCACCACCTAAGAGAACTTCAGCCGATATGGTAAAGGAGATGTCAGTTATACATAAAATGGAAAGAAGAGCTTATTGAGCGCAAGTGCCCGAGGACGAGTCTTTCTTGACTGGTGTGATGTGGAGTTAATGAAAGTTGTCCGTCCCACGCAAAATAAATCTGAGGAGTTAAATAGAAAGGATGTACCGCCATCAAGGAAAATTGTTTCAGATTTGTTAATGCCAGTTGGCTATGTCAGGTCCATCACCTCATCCCCAAAAAACCAATTTAGCCAAGGATGCAATCAACATTTAAGATGACAAGACTTGAAGTGACCAATATTCTTTCTTTCAAATTTGACTACCAGATGACCGTTGCTGAGAATTACCAGTTGCTGAGCCGATTTGACCACTGGACTTATAATGTTCTCCCAATGCAGCTTTATTGGCCAATTCATCAGCCATATGATTTCTTTCCCTTTAGATGTGGTTAACCGTAGTGGATTCAAAAAAATTTAATACATTTAGAATGACCTCCAGTGTCGCTTGAAGTTTCCAATTTGGAGATGATCCAGTTCTTACTGCATTGATTGTGACCAAGGATTCCCCTTCTATTTCCAATTTTTTAAGCCAAGTTCAAATGCCAGAGATAGTCCAAACAACAGAGCTTTAAATTTCGCCATGTTACTTGTGCCAATTTCAAGTGGTCTTGCCAATTTAGCAATCAGAGAACCGTCACTAGAATGAATAATGCAGCCCACTCCTAAGGGGCCTGGGTTACCTTTTGAGGCTCCATCAAAGTTCAATTTATACCAACCCAGAGGAGGAGGCATCCAAATACAATTGGTTTTGAGAATGGCATTAGTTTTAACACCTTTACCAATTGATGTAGGAGTCTTATGCCCGAACCAATTTTTAATCATGTGATCATCCCAGCTCGAATAATAATTATGTTGTGCACTTTGTAATTGGATCTGAGCATTCATAACTTCTAGTATAGAGGCTTATATTCAATTCAAAATTGAATATTTATCCAATGAGATGTCTTGAAAGATTCTTCTATTTCTTTCTTTCCATAATTCCCAGATTATAATGAAGAGTGTGATGATCCATAGATTACCACTTAGGTTGTCCTTGAAGAGCTGAGGCCAAGAGGTGAAAAGTGAAAGGATGTCATTTTGGAGAGTTGAGGACCAACATAATTTGGCACATAGCCACTACCAACACTCAGATGCAAAGGGGCAAGTTAGCAGCAGGTGATTTGTGTCTTCTTCATTGTTGTAACAAAGAGCACATTTGGAAGGTCCATAATATCCCATTTTCTTGAACCAATTAGTAGTTCAGACTCTGCCTTGAATTGTTTCCCATGAGAATATTCCTACTTTGGGAAGACAGACTTTATTCCAGCATAGCTGATTAGATAATTGAGGTTGATGCTGAGATGAGGAACCTGAGAGAATTCTATAACCATCTTTCACCTTATATTCCCCTGTTTTGGATCTGTTCCAAATGAATTCATCTTGTCCCTCTTTAATCAGAAAAGATCGATCATCAGGTAGCTTTTTCAGATGTTGTAGTTCTAAGGGATCTAAACTGAGTTGATCAAATTGCATCCATTGCCAAGATCCATTTATCAAATTTTGGAAGCCAGGGGAGAAAATAGGATTGAAATACAACTCATTGCCACATGATATATAAATAACTTTACTATCAATGAGCTGCATAATCTTATAATGTAAAGCTTGACATTCATTAGTAGAGTGATCATGAAATCTATGATACAAACAAAAAGGAAGAGTCTTCAAGTATGGACTATGTTTATTTTTGTGTTTAGGTCTAGTAATCATCTTAGGACAAAGTATTTTAGGCAGAAGAACTTCTTGGTCAAATTCCTTCATAGTGTCATCGTGTTTTTAAGTGTTATTTAAGATGTTGGTAACATTGATGTGTTGTTGAGGATTAAATCCCAATCCATAAGAATGCTCATGCCCCCCATTCTGTAAGGGCATTTGAACTCCCTATTTATGCTTACCACATCCTTGACCATGAAATCCGTGTTTAACTAGTAAATGATAACCAGGACCATAATGAGAAGCCATATCAGAAGGAATCAATGGAATTTCAGTAGTCACTATGTCATCATTAGTAGGTTTGATAGATTCATAGTGGGTAGAAGTAGCGACAAAATTATTATGAAGGGAATTAGAAGTAGAAGCAAAAGCTTATTGTTCAAACTCTCTTTGTTGCTTCATAAAATCAAGATTAGAAACCTTATACTCTCCAATAAAGGTAGGATTAAAATATAAGGTTCCTCAATCATCTCCAGGAAGAGCATTAGAGGAAGAAGGATTACTATTAGTAATAGGAGAATTGTGGGATTGAATATTCAAACAAGGATTTGGCGCATTATCCGCATGAAGTGTATACACTATGTTGTTGTGAATAAACTTGACTTTATGGTGAAGGGTACAAGGAACAACACACATCTCATGCAACTAAGGTCTACCCAAAAGGAGGTTATAATTAAGAGGTCCAGGCATAACATGAAAAGGAGTATTTAGGATGACCAGACCTACTTTGATAGGTAAGGTAATGATGCCCAAAGTTTTCTTATCAATATTATTAAAGCCACATATAGGATTATTATCAGGTTGAATAGTTGAAAGATCGACTTTAATCGCTTTGAGCATGCCTATGCTACAAATATTAAACCCAGATCCATTATCAATCAAGGTCCTACGAATGGTACTCTTATTGATAGTAACAACAACCATAAGAGCATCATATTGATTTTGTACTTCTTTAGAAGGTAAATCCTTTTGAGTAAATACAATGTCAGGAGGACCCGGGGTAGCATGCATGAACTATAAGAGGGCATTGATGTTCTCTTGATTAGGAGGTAGAGTGGTAAGAATTGCTACAGCTTTTTTCAAGGCTTCATGGTAGGTAGGTGAAGTTTGAAGAAGCTCCCATAAAGAAATCTTGGCAGGGGTATTGCGCAATTGTTCAACTAAGTCATACTCCTTGAAGGAAGAAGGTAACCTAGGTGCTTGAGGAAGCACGGGTTGAGAAGGAGGTAAAGAAGCAGGAACCACCAGATTAGGTTGAGGGTTATTCCTTGTATGATAGGTATGTGAAATGGAATTCATGTTATCAAATAAATCCAAAGGATCTCTAGGTTTACCCTTGATAGTAATGCGAGGACAACCTTTAATAGTCAATAATGATTTTGGATAAACCATGTTAGTTGTCTCAACACTACGAATAGATTCACAAGGACTCAAAGAAGACATCCTAGGAGGAGATGAGGTAGGATCTTGATTCTCCATAAGATCATCACTAAGAGGGAGAGCATGAAGGGAATTCATATCATCCTCCACTAATGCCTCATCACTAGAAGGAATCCCAAATGGAGGTAAAGCATCTATAATGTCTTCTTCTTTGTCTAGAATGTCTGCATAAGGAGAGTGTGTTTTAGAAAAAGAGTCACCATCATGTATGAATATGTCATCCATTAATAAATCATCCTCTTGTATCCAACCTTCTTCATAAGAAGGGGATAAATCAAAGTCTTTATCCAAGGGTTCATCTCAGAAAGTAGAATCATCCATAATGGCTTCATGAAGAAGAGAGTAATCAACATCCAAATCCAAAGGTTCATCCCAAATTGGAGGACTATCATCCCTATCAATAAATAACATTGTGGGAGTGCCATAAATCACTAAGGCTTGATCCCTAAAGGGGAAAGAAGGTAAATTATATTCTAAAGTAGGCTCATAAAAAAGACATATATTAGGAGAAGAATTAACATCAATCCTCAACTCATCTCCATAAGGAGAAAGATTAAATTCAGCTGCTTGCTCTAATATATCCTTACAAGGTAATACAAGAGAGGACAAAGCAACATCACACGCACTAAATGAAGTCTTTGTAGGTGTATCAATGTTGTAAATAGTTGAACATGAAGGTAACCATGCACACACCCTATGGTAAAGGTCAATTGAAGAGGTTGTAGAGGAGGATAAAATAGGAATAGGATCAATGGAGATCTTATTCAAACCATTTTCATCCTCACTTCCATGTACCTCATGAAGGGATCTATCCTCTTTCGCAACAAAAGCTTCATCAAAGTGTTCAAAACAAAAATCATACATTTTGAACACAAAGTAACATTACAAGCATGAAAAATGTAAATGTTTTGTATTTTTAAAGAAATTTTGTGATTTTTATTTATTTTTGATATATAAATGCAACAACATAAAAGAAATCTAGTTTTATCTACATGTAATATCTAACATAAGATGCAAATCTAACACCAAAAAGAAAGAGTTATCTATCGCGGGTTCACCAAAATGTAACATAAGAAATAGATGGATGATATGAAAATGTATATTAATGGATATGTTATTAAAATTTATGGGGGAAGATAAGATGTTCCTTTTAACTTTAAATACACAAAGGAAGGATCCAAATTGATTAACCCCAAAGGAAGGATCAATGCATAAATGAATCGATCGATTGGAAATAAGAGTAAAGAGGAAGACCTTAGATTCTATTTTATAGAAAAGAATGTGTGAAATAGATTCAGGAAGAATAAAATCTTTAATTGAAATGAGTAGGAAAAAATTACTAACCTCAAAATGTCACAGATCTGAAAATGTTGTTTTCGGGGGTCTGCACTCAGTTTCTGGAAAATCTGCAACCGGATCTAGAATAGAAATGCAGAGATAACAAAACCCAGAAATATTTTTCTGATCTGGCACAGTTCTGATTTTGACCTTCAAGTCAATGTCACCATTGACCTAAAAAATTTTGATTCTGACCTAGGGCAGAATTGACCTCTAAAATCTCTAACAGAAAATCTATTTCCCAATCCAAGAATTTTTCTGAAAAGGGTGTCCGGATCTGCACTTTAATTCGTTGTTCTGAACCTGTACCTGCAAGGAAAATGGTTTGTTTTTTGGGAGGGAGGGGTTTGCCTTGGTCAAACCCCAGTTTTAGAATTAACCTCAAAGTATAATTGAAATTTTATAAAACAAACAAAGTAAATAAACAAATTCACCTTGCATGTATGGAAACCCTTGTGGCAGATTTGAATCCGTGGATCGTATGCACAAAATGGATGTAGAATGTAGAATGTAGGATTTCTTAAATAAATTGATTTTGGATCTTCAACACCAATCTTGAATGGATCTTGGAAGAGGAGGAGGCTTGCATGGATGTGGATGGAGAAATCTTCAACAAGAGGGCTCCATAGAGCTTGAATCCTTCAATGGATACCAATGGATCTCCTTGATGAATTGGATGCTTGAATACTTGAGAGTAGATGCTTGCTTCAATAGATCATGCATAGAGTTGTCTTTCACCTTTAGATTTCACCTCTTCAAGTCTTCAAGTCTTAGAGAAAATGAGAGGAGAAAGCTTCCTTATATACAAATCTAGGGCACAATCTTCTAGAGAGGCCTACATAGAAGAATTAAATTCCCATTAGACATATACCCCTAGAAGTGGACCTATATTAAATATAATTTAAGAGTCATCATTTTGGAACCCAAAATAGCCAACCCGGAAGTGGGAAATGAACTTTTTCAAAGCCTGACATCCGGAAACCCCATAAACTTGAAATGTGGACCTTGGGCCAAAAAAAGGTCGATTCTGACCTAGGTCAGGGTTGAAGTCAACCTTGACCTAGGTCGAGGTCAAGGTCGACCTTGACCTAGGTTGAGGTTGAGGTCGACCTTGACCTAGGTCAAGGTTGAGGTCGACCTGGACCTAGAAAGGTCAATTTTGACCCTGAGGTCAAAAATCTCAGTTTTGCAGTTTAAGATGCCAGAAATAGGCTGGAGAAAAGTGAGAAATGAGGTAGAACAGAGGAAAAATCTAGATCCAAGTCAGAGACCCATTCAAGGCACTTGAAATG
>MU225899.1:506432-556426 GCA_018584345.1 Thuja plicata
GTACTAGTAATGTAATCACTATGGGTATGGCCCCTCACTAGTTCATAGCTCTAGTCAAAATTATTTGTCGATCTAAAAAAAATCCTCTTAATTTATATAAATTCTTAAAAAAAAGTGAGACCACTTCTGCACTAAGTCATGTTTTGTTTGTATGTTGATGTGGCATTGATTTTTTGTTTTCTAGATCTAAAGAATACATTTCATTCAATTATGGGTAGTGGTCATCAACAATAACAACTTTAAAGTCACAACTATTGTTGCATTGTTGTCAAAAAGATTGGGCATTAGATCAATAAATGTCATCACAATAATTAGAATGTGCTCAACTAGTGGGTCCTTCCCCTAGTGCTTGTCTTTACAAATAATGGATGAAAGTAAAAGAAAAAAATATTATTGTGCAATACCATAACAACTATTGAAATGTGATTTTTAAGATAGTTTTTTATTGATATGTAATAGATTAGAACCTTCTCCACTTAATATAATAAAAAATAACTATTGAAATATAATTGTTTATTAATAAGACCTATGATTACATTTATATATGTTAACCATAAGCATTCATTAAAATTTTAATTAAAAATATATTTTGAAAAAAATGATGTAAACAAATTATAAAAAAATTACAAAACAATTTATATTATAGTAAATAACAGAAACTTCCCAAAAAAATAAATCAATAAATAAAATAAACCATCCAATTTAAATCTACATATGCATCTTTTTCCTTCAGTCAAAGTGTTCGAACTAACACTCTGAATAATTCAAATACGATGGAGTTTTAGCGAAGGAATGCCGAAGTCCACCATTGATTTCTACATAAAGTAGGCGGCTGCCCACAAGTCAAGATGTAACTCAGTGGGATTGATGATGAGGACGACGAAAGTGCGAATGGCCTTTCTTGCTCAATGACTTTGGGTAGCTTAATAATTACTGGCCGTCTAAACAAGGACTGGAAACTACTCTTGGTCAAGGATTCTCCGCCAAAAGCTCAAAGTTTTTATTTTTTTCAGTTTCAGAGGAGATTTTTTAATTTTGATTTTTCATTACTTAATTTAATTTTCTGTATTAATCCTTATTCCTCATGGTTGTCTTTGTTTTCAAGTCTTCCAATCACTTCCACACCTGCCCTGTTTGAGGACCGAATTCTAAATTTTCATTTTTCTCTTCCAAATAGATTGCTAAGTTTGATTATATATAAATATACCAATTAACTACAGAAATAAAATACTAAATAAACTGTAAATTTGCTAGTTGAACACAACCTTCCTACTGAAACGAAATACACACAAGTCAGAGCAATGGTAAAAGGTTGCTACTTGGGAAACAATGGCAGTACAGGTGGTACAGATGATATTATATAAGAGTTTGACTTATGAGAACAGATCTCTCTAAAGTTTGAACAAATATCATTTATGAAGATTGAAGAGCTAATATGACAATACTGAATTAGGTTTTCCTTTGACTGACTGACAAACTTAAATATCTAGTAATCCTTGTATTAATAATTTTGAAGTGGGTATTTTGGGCCTCAGACAAGCTTAAACAGCTCTTAACCATCGTCCATCCTATATAAGACCTTGTTGACATGACCAAATCGCTTGTTGTAGAAGAAAACACCAAAACCAATGGCCGCATTTGTCATGGATACAGAAGTGCCATTACTGATAATCCTATTGTGCTCAGCAGTTATGAGTTCATTTTCTCATTCTACTTCCAGCAATCTTACTGATCAGCAAGCTTTGCTTTCATTTAAGGACTCCATTGTCTATGATCCTTATAATTCACTACACAACTGGGATCCCAATTACAGCCTCTGTAATTGGACAGGAATCCAATGCAGTTTAGACAGCCAAAGAGTGGTTACTCTCAACATCTCAGGTATGGATATACAGGCTCCTATTTCTCCTTTCCTCGCAAATATTTCTTTCCTTGAAGTGATTGACTTATCAAATAACCATTTCCATGGTCACATTCCCCCACAGTTGGGAAGCCTTATTGGTATAAGGAAACTTCTGTTACATGGAAATGAGTTGGAAGGTCTGATTCCCAAATTTGTAAATGGCTGGTTCAACCTAACAGTCTTATCTTTGTCACATAACCACTTGAATGGACACATTCCAGCAGAGTTAGGCATGCTCACAAAACTAGAAATACTGGACCTTGGGTTAAACAATTTCACGGGAAGTATACCTTTGAAGTTGGGGAACCTTCCCAAGTTGGTTAGTTTGGATTTAGGGGAAAACAATCTTTATGGGCCAATTCCTGCTTCACTCTCCAATTGCACTTTCCTCAAACAACTTGTTTTGAAAGAGAACCAACTCAGAGGTCCTATACCTTCAGAGTTTGGTACCAAGCTCAGCCATTTGCAGCAATTACATCTATGGGGTAATAGCCTGGTAGGAAAGATACCAGTTTCCCTCACCAACTGTTCCCAACTCAGACTACTCTTTCTCAATGAGAACAAATTAAGTGGAGCTGTGCCAATAGATCTTGGTAAGTTATCCCTCCTTGAAAGTCTTTACCTGCATGAGAACCAACTTTCCAGCTCACCTACCTTGCCTTTTCTGTCTGCTTTAACCAATTGTTCCCAACTGCAGAAAATTGATGTGTCCAACAATCCTCTGGGTGGGGTTTTGCCTATTTCCATAGCCCAATTTTCTGAAAAACTCACTTTGCTAGATTTATCAAATATCAGCCTCAGAGGAAGCATACCTCCACAAATTGGGAACCTTACAAGTTTGACATATCTTGCTTTGGCTGACAATCTCTTGAGTGGCAGCATTCCATCAGATATAAAAATGCTCCATAAGTTGGAAAGATTGCGCCTTCGTAACAATAAGTTGGAAGGGCCCATCCCAAGTGAGATTTCTCAGTTAAGAAATCTAGGGAGTTTATCAGTTCGCCAAAACATGCTGTCTGGACCAATACCACATTCTCTTGGTAACCTGGTCTACATGAGAAGACTGCTCCTTTCTGAAAATCAGTTATCAGGAAACATACCTTTTACTCTAGGTAAGTGTTGGCGCATGGAACTGCTTGACCTTTCATGGAACAGACTCACTGGAAGCATACCTAGAGAGCTCGGAGGTCTTTCAAATCTTCAGTTCTATCTCAACCTGTCACACAATTCTCTTGAAGGGTCCCTGCCTCCAGAGCTTGGTAAAATGGGCATGGTGCAGACAGTAGATATCTCTTTTAATCAGTTAACTGGTCTCATCCCAGAGGCACTTGGAAGTTGCACAGGACTGGCAAGACTGAATCTTTCACATAATTCATTGCAAGGTCCAATTCCACAGTCATTGAGTAAAATAAAATTTTTGGAGAAGCTAGATCTGTCTTCAAATAACTTATCAGGTGCAATACCAAAGTCCTTGGGAAAACTTCCCATGCTTCATACTGTGAATTTCTCATTCAACAACTTGACAGGAGAACTTCCCACAGACTGGGGTTCTTCAAATTTAACTTTCAAGTCACTTATGGGAAACCCTGGCCTATGCGGACTACAATCGTATTTGCATGCATGTCCAACTTCCTCTTCTCAGAAGCAGCAGATTCATTTGCTTCTTGTGGTTATGATAGTACTCATTACTGGTGTTGCAGTTTTCATAATTTGCTGTCTATTCAGGGAGTTCTCTAGGAGTAACGGCTTGCGTAGCAGAATATCAAGTATACAAAGAGTTTTTAGCTCTCGGGAGGGGCAACAATTAATTCCATATGAAGCTCTTGTAAAAGCAACTGATGGATTCAGTGATAGAAACAAAATAGGAGCAGGTAGATTCGGATCAGTCTATAGAGGCATTTTGGATGATGGTACAACAGTTGCTGTCAAAGTCCTCAACTTTCTGGATAAGGAAGCTTCCGAGAGTTTTATCACAGAATGCAAAGTATTCGGAAGTGTTCGCCACCGGAATCTTGTTAGAATCATAAATTATTGTTCAATGCTTCACTTCAAAGCTTTAGTTCTCCGATTAATACCCAATGGGAGCTTGGAAAACCATCTATATCCTAATGGAGATAAGGCTGGAAATAAGGATGTGTGTAGACTAAGCTTCAGTCAAATACTGAGTATAGCCATTGACATTGCTCATGGCATGGCATATCTCCATCATCATTGTTTTGTCCAAATAATTCATTGTGATTTAAAGCCCAGCAATGTTCTTTTGGACAGTGATATGACAGCACACATATGTGATTTCGGCATTGCACGATTAATCAATGTGGATTCAACAGATTCTTTGACTTCTATATCCACTCTGAGAGGAACAATTGGCTATATTGCCCCAGGTATGAAAATTTTGCAGCATATGAAATATAAAATGCTTCTGATTTCTGTTTAAAGTTTCATCAGGATTTCATAATTTGCTGGCTTGGATGCAGAATATGGATATGGAAGTAGAACTTCAACAAAAGGTGATGTATATAGCTTTGGCATTACCTTATTGGAAATGGTGACAAGGAAAAGGCCAAACAGCAGCACATTTGAGGGAGGACTTAACCTGCATAAGTGGGTAAGCATGGCTTGCCCTCATAGAATGATGGAAGTGGTGGACTTCAGCCTGATGGAAAATGCAATTAGTGATGAAAAAAATGATTCTATATCTGAAGTTTTGCTACTAGGTTTGGAGTGCACAAGAGAATCACCAGAGCAACGACCAACTATGACCGAGGTTGTAGCAGTCCTAGAAGGAATCAGAAATAAATTTGTAAAAATGGCTGATGCTTCCGAATTATCATCAAATTCAGTATCTTCATTGGACAGCCTAAGTCTCTTAAGAACCGACGCTGAAGCATTTGAAATCGAAAGTTGTGCTACAATTTAGGAAGTGTCAAGCCTAAAATTAAGTGGGCATTGACTTAAACAATAAAAGATATGATCATAGAGTAAAAGGTCTCAATGAAATTTCTCATTTCTCCACCAGAGTTTTTATTTTGGTTTGATTTCATTTGAAATTTGTGTTCAGTATTCTAGCTTGATTGAGCAAACAGCTGACTCAAATCTTCTGGAGTCAACCGGAGTCAACTGTGTAACTTTGGTTTGCACCTGTAAATCCCCTTGGCGTTTATTTAATTATAAGTGATCCAACTTTTTTAGAGCACCGAACAGCATACACCAGGATTCAAAATACCTAATCCTAACCAAAGTTCCAAGTACCGTGTATGAGTCAATGTACCAAACAATCCCCCTACAATAGATGTATAGATCAAATGAAGAAATTGAAATTAAGGGCAACAACATTAACTTCTATCTCTCTACAATTTTATAGTTTTCATTTACTTAATGGTTCTTTCAAAGTGAATAACAATGCTAAAAATAACAGCAGTACATCTATGCAAGAACCACTTACTGTAATAGAAAGAGTTGGATATTCCATGCTGCAATGGAGTCCAAACTATGCAGCAACCTTGAGGGTGCTTGTGCCAGTGAACCCACTATCAGTAAACCAATACACTTGGGCCTTTAAGAAAGCTACCATATGGCATAGATTTGTAAGGTTGGGTTTATTATCCATTGGGATCATAAGAAACACTTAATTTTCCAGTTTGAACAATCTATAAGTTGAATTTTTGTAAACAGTTTAATGCTACCCAATGAGCATTTGGCTTCAGTTCCTTGCATAGTGTTGGTTTAGCTCTATTAATAGAAGTTTGTTTTATTTTCGAATAGGTTATAATAGCAGTTGCCTTTCATTACTCTGTTTTGTGTGATATCAGGGGAACGGTTGTATAGCTATATTTAGAGTTGGAATGGCAAGTTAGGAGTCTTTTTGGATTTTGTTGGGAACAGCTGTATAGCTATATTGTCCCTTTCTGTGATATAAACAAAAGATGCTCTATTTTTGTGGGAAGTGTCAGTATCTTCCGCTGCAACTTTATTTAATGTTCATTTGGTTTTGTTGTAAGTCTGAATGAATTAAGTCCTTCACTGTATTTTCTGTATCTCCTACTATCTTTGGATACTGCATATGGTCTCGATTTATTGTTTTTCGAACAGTGTATTGTCTTAGAATTTAAGGCTCGGGTAAGGCATTGTATCATGCATTCTAGTTCACAGGATGAAGAGGGGTTTTTTATCTTCACGTGGAGATTTCACTGGGGGTCTATCGATATGTAGAGAGCCAAGTTTCCTATTAGGACTGTAACGTAAGTTTTCTGTGAACTCACGTAATTTTAGCAGTCTGACCTAACCTTGTTTAAGATAATTTATCTGTTCTATAATAGGGTTGCATTGGGTATCAAAAGAAAAGGCTAAAATTGTCCCAGCTTCTACATGTGTTTGTGCACTATTTGAATTGTGTCCATATTTACATTGTTGTGTATGCATTTTCATGTTGTCCGGCTTCAGGTGAGGGAAGGAACATAACAGGAGGTGTGTCCACATTGCAAGTTTCTTGGGCCTCACATGCAGGTATATTTGAAAAAGGTGATGTTGCGAGGGTACGAACCTTGGACCTCCAACAGTGGTATTAGAGCCAATATGTATCGTGTCCTAAGAAGCTCCGCGTATTTGTGGAGCACTCTGTTTTGGTTGATATCAGGGGAACAACTATAGAGCTATATTATCCCTTTTTGTGATATAACCAAAGGATGCTCTGTTTTTGTGGGAAGTATCTTCAGCTGCAACTTTATTTGGTCAAGTTGATTAACTAAGCTCTTCATTGTATTTTCTGTATCGCTACTACCCTTGGATCATCATCAGTAATAGATAAGATCTACATTGGAAAAAAACAAGGGCTGCAGAGCAGCTAAGTTCATGCCAACAACCGGAAGACAACTTTTGTTTTTGTTATATTTTTTTTTTTCTGATTGAGGTTTTTGCCAAATGTTATAGTTTGTATGGCCTCATAGTCCATTATTTACAAGGCTTGAGTATACCATGGCCTCATAATCCATTATTTATATATACCTAGTGAAATTTAAAACTCAAAAGACATGACTTGCCTTTATCTAACAATTAGTTAATATTGGTTATAACATATGTTAGAATGTGAAGTTAATGCTACTCATGTTGTTGTCATTAATGATTGTCATTGATGTCAATATATCTTATGCAATATCATGTTTTGGTTCTATCGGTTGGTGTGTACCGATAGCCTTGGTGGAATCGGTAGCTGTACCAATAGTATGTGTGTCGATAGAAGTGTTCACACAAAGATTTGCTCCAGATATCTATCCTTATCCCTTTCGCTGTTAGTGTGTGCAACATATGGTGGATCAATTGTTTGGGATCGATCCTATTTGAAGTGTGTTTGTGTTTCGGTCCCAACTGTTATTATGTAACGTGTTCATCATGACCATTGGAACCAATGGCTTTGGAGAAGGTGTTACGTATTGGTTTGCGCGAGGCGAGTTCTATTGCTCGAGGTGGTCCACATTTCATTCCTTACCACCGCGGGAATGTCTTGGTGGTAAGGAATGAAATTATTTTGGCCAACATGGTTGGTGGCATCGAGCAGTATAAGAAGAGCAAGGACTTCTGTTGTTTGCGTGGCTTATGCGTTGCTTGTATGCAAAGTGATTGCGAATGTGTTTTAGGAGATCTGTGTATTGCTCGTGCGAGTGGTAGAGTGTTAGTGATCTCAATGGTGGATTCAATCTATTTTCATACTTATTGGCAGTGAGGATCTTTGTATTGGCAGTGAGCCTCTTTGTAATTGGCAGTAAGCCCTTGTGTATCGGCAAGGAGCCTATTCATATTTAAGGGTAGTTAGCCCGACCTGTAGTGAGCACAACCGACAACGAGCCTTTGTATAAATCACCTTAATCGGTGTCACCCTAACAAGTGTTTTTTCTTTTCATGAGAATTAGCTTTTCAATGGTTTTTCCCAGTTTGGGTTTTCCTCATAAATCTTGGCGTTCTCTGTGTCTCTTCATGTGTTTTCATGTTTACATTTTTTGTGGATGTTTAAGTTCTTAACCGATAGATTGGATGTTGTTATTGTTGTTGTTTAACTGTTTACCGACAGAGAAAAAGTTTTGTAAAGTGTGTGGGAATAACTGATTCACCCCCTCTCAGTTATTAGGGATGTTCAACAAAAATATACCCATTATCAATTAAAAATACCATTTAATAGAGATTTCCAAAATAGAAAAAATGTCCAATATATTTTGATTGAATAAAACAAACTTATATTCATTAAAAGAAAAAAAAATAGAGGGCTAAATTGAAATGATGTTTGAAAAATATTATTCAATGTCATAATAGATTCATTTATTTTAATAATTCTATTAGTTAATTGCTCATATAATATTTCTAAGTATGCCTGACCTATTTTAATTGAATTTATCTTAACTATTAATGATCATATTTATATTTCTAATATTGACTCCAATTTGATCAAAGATTCTATATCTACTTGGTATTTAGTTTGTAAATTGTCCAACTTACATAACACTACCTCAGTTAACAAAACATTAATTCTAATATGTATTAGATTTGATAGTATGTATATTAGATAAATAGTGTTATCAAATAGTATTTTGATATTTTTTATTTTTTATTATACTTATTTATATTAAATATATGATTACTATAATTTTAATTAAAATTAAATTTATATTGTTTTTATTAGCAAAAAAATCATTGATGTATATATTAACAATATTTTATTCTATTTTCTATTTTGGTGAATGAAATTCTCCAAAGGAGAAAACAATTGGCTACATATCCACTCTCAAAGAAAATTTCAAAAGTATTCAAGAAAAAAAACATTTTATTCTATTTTCCTATTTGCATACAAATCAATTCAAAATCTTAAACTTTAAACTACATTCTATTTTTAAAAATTCAAATGAATAAATAATTAGTTTTAGAATATATATATATATATATATATATATATATTCTTTTAAATTTTTTTAGATACATAAAATCTTTCTAAATATTTTCTAGATATAGGAAAGGAAAGAAAATGTCCTTTTATAGTCTNACATTCTATTTTTAAAAATTCAAATGAATAAATAATTAGTTTTAGAATATATATATATATATATATATATATATTCTTTTAAATTTTTTTAGATACATAAAATCTTTCTAAATATTTTCTAGATATAGGAAAGGAAAGAAAATGTCCTTTTATAGTCTACATATAAAAGAAACATTTCTATTTTATTTTTTTCCTTTTACATGTTAATTATTTCAATAAAAAAATATTTAAATGAAATATCTTAAAGAAGATTTTAGTTATCTTATAAAATTGATTACTGACATGAAAATTATGAAGATTTTAGCTATCTTACAAATTGATTACTGACATTGAAATTTGATAAGCTTAGATTTTTTTATTGTCCATAAATTAAGGAACTTCAGAGGAAGAAAAATTGATTGTCTTCTATATATTTCAATGAAATATTTTACAAATTGAATTTTAGCTATCTTACAAGATTAATTGCTAACATGAAAAGTATAAAGATTTTAACTATTAGACATATCGATTACGGGCATGAAAATCTTTTTCTTGTCCATAAATGCAAAGAAATGTGATCTTTGTAATTATGAGGGTATGGTGTTTGCCTTCCATGAAAAAAACAAAATCGGTCTCTACTTTCCTTATTGAAGACTTGGATATGAACTCTGCATCCTTTTTGTGGGAGTTTTTGAGCAAATTTTGATAAGAGGGCTGCTCAGTAGGAGAAATTTGATAGCAATAATGAGATTAGAGGAAACTTTGCTAAGGTTCAAATCTGTGCCTCCCTGATTGTCATGCCCAAAACTAGGGCAAAACACACAGAATTTTTTTTTTTAAACATAAAAACAACAACTATGATGACACAATAATACTGAGAGTGTTGAGGAAAGGTGACAACATGGTGAAGTTAATCTTCGAACTGAAGGGTCCAGACATGGATTGAGTCGAGGTTATCAACAAAGGCGGATACAGAGTTGGTATTCCAACTCGATAAATGACAAGAGACCCTACAGTTTAGTACTACAGGGACATAGGGATATACTAACTGCATTAATGGTCGACCTAGCAATCTAATTTATTAATCCTATTCAATGTCATTACAACCCTTAAACATCCCCGATATAATAAGGTTCTCACAATTATTATAATCTTATCCAGTTACATTGCGAAAGGATGCTTTTAACTTGCTTGAGGAACTATCCAGATTTTCCAATTAGCTGATATCAATAATAATTAAATCCTAAACTTCATTTGTTCACACTTTTTTTTATAATAAACAATTAATTAACTACAAAGAGAAATTTCCCATGGTTCGAAAGGAATACTTAATTTAACATATTAACCTAGCTCGTTAGTATATTTTTATTCAGATTTTACCCATTTTAACAATTGCATGAAAGCACATAATAGTAATAATCATTATTGAATTAAATGCAAATAATAAATCTAAACTATACAATTTAAATTGACTGAGTAAATCTATTACTCTAATAGACTAAACAATTTCAATTAATAACGTGAGTTATTAAACTAACTAGGCAATTTAAAAATAAATAAATCTATTAACCTATTAACAAGACTACACAATTTAAAATGAAGTAATAAAAAGCAAGTCTATTAACCTATTAACAAAACTACACAATTTAAAATGAAGTAATAAAAAGTAAATCTATTTAACCAAAAACTTAAACTAACTTAATACCTACTAACCCACCTACTAATATACCTACTAACCCACCTACTAATCCATCCTAACCCTATCCCATCACCCTCTCCTATCCGTTGGCCCACGTGCCAAGTGGGTGAGGAGACAAGACAAAAAGTCAAGGGGCTACAAAAAGGGGACGAATTCTTTCAAGGGGATAAGTGCAGGTTTAAAGAAACATAAGGTTTGGGGCCCACCAAATGCATTAACTTTAATCCAAATGCAAGGAAATTCGAATGGCAAGGGGGAAGGTACTAAGTCATGTCAGGGGGAGCATGGTACATATGGGGAAGGAGATGCATGTCTTGGTGGGTGGTGCTATACCCAATGAAGATGGCGACCAAAAAGGTAGTCCCCCCAACAAGCAAGCAAGGTAAGTGACATTATAGTTTACTTCATTTTTTTTTGTGTTTAATTATATTTTATTGTATGTTGAGGTAAAGTGGGTGTGGGGCCCACTAAAATATTAAAGTAACCTAATGCATGTAATAATGTGTCTTGTTTTTTTTTATTTAATTAGTTTTATTAGTAAGGTTTACACAAGGGATTAAGGGGGATTAGAACACTAATCACATACTTAGAGAGGGAATATTGGGGGGAATATTCTCTGTGGTAAAGAGAATTAATTCCTTTCTCATACATTTTCCAAGAGCATTTTGGCTCTCAAAAATCTAGAAAGTGATATTTTTTCCTTCTCTAACATTGTATTTCCTTTGTTTTGTCTTTGTTGAAGTTTAAATGTATGCAATATATCTTCTATTGATGCATTACACTAAGAGAATTATTTATAGAATATTGGTAATAGGTAGTTATTAATTAGTGTCTTAATTTGATTAATAAACCATTGTTAACATGTTTTCCTCCAAAGATTTGAAATTGCAATATTGAATTCAAGGTAAAGTGTTTGGTCATATTGTGGTAGAAATCTAGATATCAAGGGAGGAGAAAGAACATATTAAGGTTGAAATTTTGCAAGACCACAATTTTAAAAAAAAAATAAGAAATGACTTGCAATTCATCTAACTTGAGCACACGATTTTTTTTCTTTTTCACAAATGGTTACATCTTCATTTACTACATTGAAGACTACAAAATTTAATCCATTCCATTACACACTTCACCTTCAACATGAAGGCACAATACAAGAAAATATACTACAATGGAGAAGTCTCCAATATCAAGGCAACAAGAACACCATCCAAGCTCCAACTCCAAATGGCTCCAACCCAAGGTTCTTCCTGAATCTGCAAAAGACAACATGAAACTAACCATGGGGAGCTCACCTCCCATCCTAGGTCTCACGGAGACCACCCTGAGCTTGGAGAACCGGTAACCAACGGGTGACATTCACACCATTCATGCAACACAAAGACAACAAGATACACCCATCCAAGGCTTACACAATAGGATTCATTTTGATTCCAAAATAAGGGTGAAAGTGGACTTCCATGTAGGAGATTTCCAAAAGAAATAAAACAATAAACATGCCTTTCCAATGCTAAAATTCACATACATTCTTCCATACATTTTCCTCCTTATCTCCCCCAAATCAAGATATTAACCTTCATTGGCTTGCATGGGCCCATACACCTTGCATTTTTCCCTCTTCTCTCCATGAGAAGAGACTCTACACATTCATGGAATCCAACTAACCCCTTCACCCATACTTGGCCACTTCTTCCCTATCCAAGGGTGAGTAATGTCATTACACCCTTCACAAAACTCCCTCGTTCAAACAAGATAAATACAAGAAGCATGAAATCAAACCCAAAATCTCATTCCCTTACATCACAACAACATAAATCACATATACAAGAGAATGAAATACATACTACTCTAATTGAAACAAAACAAGAAAGCTTCCATGAAAATGGTGGAGACCAACCTTCACAAGTGTTATGACAAAATGATGTTTGAGAAGAGCCCAATCCCTTTTTGCTTCCTTCAATCCAAAACCCTAATGTCTCTAAAAGTAGAGAGTGGGTGAACACCCTCTAACTCTACAAAGGGACTCTAAAAAGGTCTCCAAATCCTACCCACTAATATTAAATTCAGAATTTACCCCTAAGTCCTTAGGCTATCCTTTGTCCCCTATCATAAATGCAAGATTGGAAAGGAGTGTGGGTTTGGGTAAAAGGTCAGGACTCACTCCATTTTCGCAACATGTGAGTAATGGGTTATGAATAGGGTCACCAAGGCCACTAGTGGGTTCTAGAAGTGTTAGAAATGTTTCCAACCCATACCCCTATCACTAAGGTACTTGAATTTTACTAAAATTGGTTCTTAGGACCACTTTTTGGCCTCTAAAAGTGGCTAGAACAAAATTTAAAATTAAACAATCTAATTGGGTTACATTTCCAACCTTAGTAGACATGTCATTATATAAACACATAACAAGTGTCAAGTGACACTGTAAAATAACATAATACACCATTGACATGTCACTAATTGCACAATGAAAACACCTAACACATACATACAATTTATGGTCATGAATAAAATCACTTAACAATGAGGTTTGAATCTCTTCATTAGATTCAACCTTGGCTTTACAGTTTGCACATATGGTTGGTTACTGATTCTCCGATAATTTTCCATGGTAATTTTTCTGCACACTAAATTTAACATTAGTAGCTCAATAAAAGCACATGCATATATATATAATCAAATTGCATAATCAATTGACTGAACATTCTAAATTTTCATTTAATAACCTTTTTTCTATTTCTACACCTGATAACCATAATTGATTACATAATCAAAATATCATAACATATTTTTCCATTTGAATTTAAAATACTGAAATAATCATCATAGTGCATGCATATACCCAAACATCATAAACATCATCAATAAGGTATACTGAAGTAATCATCACATGACATAATAAATACTAATAATGTCTAGTCCATCACATATAATGTCCCAAAATATCAAATCGTAATGTATCAAAGTAAGTGTATCAGCTGAGCTATGATGGGTCGGGGTGAGGCCTCACATTGATCGCTTCTCATAATGCCTAGATCTCCATATTTATGAATTCCACCCTATTTCTGATTTTGTGAAATTAGATGCTTGAGCAATGGCTACAATATAAAATTACACCACATCTTAGCTCTTCTTCGCCTCGTCCACCTCTAATAGTTTTGCATGCAAATCGACTGAAAAGCTGGAAACAATATGAAGCATAAATTCAAATAAAGGTTTGAGAATAGTTGAGGACATCGTTTCATCTTCCTGCTGCGACACGTATTATCTGAATTCAGTCAGTTTTTACATGCAATGGACATCATTTCATCTTCCCATCGTTGCCCATATCAGCTAACACATTTTTTGGCATGCTGGATGTGTTTTGTGGCTTTATTTTGGAATGTGATGAAATTGATTATATTTTGGGAATTGTCCAACTGGTAGAGGAATAGGAAAGGTTTCTTTTTTCTTACACCGTTATTTTGGATGACTTCCTATAGAGGGTGGGATGCTACTATAGGTTTATGCTCTCAGCGTAATTAATAAGGTTGGCTATGTTTTTTCAGTTTGTATTTTTTTATTGAGTGTAGTTCATTTTTGTGATTCATCTTATTCTATTAGTTAGTTTTAAATGTAGTCTATCTTCTATTTCAGCTTGTATCTTTTCTACTTCTTATTTTTTGTTTCATGTTTTGAAGGCTCTTAAATCTATTTGAAGATCACATAATGACTTTATATTCAATTTTATATGCTTTGATAGAGCTAGACTTGATGAAGATACATTTATTTAACTTTTATCCATCTTAGATCTACTTTCTTTACACCATGCATATAAATGTTACAACTAAATACTCTAAGATGTCAAATGGAATGTTTATTACCATATATAACTCATGGATTGTTTTTTGTATTAAAGTAGCCATAACAAGGGGGTTGACCCAGAGAGACAGCATGATGCCAAGCCTCAAGGAGCACAGTTACCGTACACAAACAACATAGCACACTAACAGTAGATTATCAGCGAATCCCTTCCCTTAAATAACTAATGGATTGTTATCATCAAGGGCTTATGTGGGTAATCTTACAACATGATAGCCTTCTCAATAATTGATTCAATATTTTAGCAACATAATATTTTTTAGAGTAAATGTAGTTATCCTTTATGTCACTATTCTGAACATCTTAAATAACTCAAAATCACCAAAATGAAATTCTTAATCACTATATATCTTCAACACCTTTATTTTATGCTCTATATAGTTTTCCACAAGAGCCTTAAATTATTTTAAATTGTTAAAAACATGCATTATGTTTTAGGAAGTAGACCTACATTTTGGTAAAAAGGTCCTACGTAAAATAAATATAATGTAATTATTTTCGTAGGGACAATAGGGAAAAGACATGAACAGGTTAAAACACACTATTATACATCAAATATAATATTATCACTAATATTATAGCATTAATGGGAAACTTAACCGATTTTGTCTACCATATACAAAATCCTCATAAAAATTAAAGTTGAATGAAAAAATAGAAATAACATCAATCATATATTTATTCTACAAAATTGAAGGATTTTCTCTCCAATATGTCTCATTCTCTTATGACACATTGTCTGCTCCATAAGCAACTTGTGGATTCTATCCCCAAGAACCATGGAAACTATAATATTCATCATTTGAGTGGTTTCATCTAGATTAGGGACTCTTCTATCCAACATCATTATGTTAGAATAACAGAGAGGGGGGGGGGGGGGGGGGGNGGTGAATCAGTGGCCTTAAAAATAATTCCAAAAATCCAACCAAAACTTATCTCTCAAATATAATACCCTCTAGTTATCTTTCAGTCCATCAAGATGTATGCCATAAATAACTTTAACAAATATAACCTGCTCGGTAAGATACATTGTTTATCTTTTCTAGACTTTACCGAATAGCAGTAAATAAACTTAGTGTTAACCGACCAATACAGTTTCAATAATGTGTAAAGAAAAATATCAATGCAATGAAACATATACACATTTGACACATATATTTTTAACATGGAAACCCTGCTAAGGGAAAAAACTCATGGGACCAGTAACCTGAAATATTCTCACTCTTCTGAAGTGAGCTCGGTGAAGAGAAAACCTTGTTAAAGGTTACAATACAAATTGTTAAGTGCGACCTTGTTAGAGGATTCAAAACTAACAATTTGTCTTTTGACCTAGCACTCACTATGTTGTCAAAAAGAAAACCTTTTGATACTCTTGAGTATCTCAATACAATAAGGATTGTTAAATCTGACTCGGTTAAGAGATTTTCTGAATCAATGGTTGAACTAATACAGTAAATGATATGTTCAAAATACAACTTTAACTTGTAGATATTCAGATCTATTGTTAGTCCAATAATACCTCTTTGATCAATGTTCACTTCAGTTCCTTTGCTCTCTTTCTTTCTTCTGCTCAGTGAATGCTCTGTCCTCTGTTGCTCGGTGTCTGCAGAATTCCTTGGCTCTGTTCTTCAGCTTGTATGATGATATCTGTATGAATACTTCTATCTTCACCAGAATTATACTCAGCAGTCCTCTTTTCATAATGAATTCATTTTCTCTTTATATAGAAATGATTAGCCGCTCAATCTCATTATTTTTGTCATAGATCACTTCTTGATTCGTAAAAATTGCCATGCTTGCTTTATCCCGTAAAGATCTGCTTTAGTTTTATTTTACAAATCTCTCCTTGATAACTATGAATAAAATGTTCTTTAAATCTCTTTCCTTTCTTTAGTTTAACTAATCGTTAATAATAAAGCAATCAATCAGTCAATCTCTAAATATAGCTCTACCAGCTAAGTAGTTTTGTCATTCTTTAACTTCAGTTCTGATCGGTCATCAACTCCAGTTACCTCAGTAACAACTTGATTTTACTACAGTGCTCGGTATACACTGTGAACTACTAGGTGTTCACTGTCTGTCAGTGTGCACTGTGCGATGATGTTTACTATCACTCAGTGTATACATAACTTTTATGTTTTATCGACCACATAAACTTTGTCTCTTTAGATCTTCAAGGTTATGACCAATATGTGTTTGAATAATCAAACCATATCAAGTTGACATCAGTGACAATACAATACATTAACTGATTTAATGTCTTGCATTCACTTTTGCATCTCGGTGATCATCAACTTATCATCTTCAAGAATTCAATCAGTTATAGTTCATCAATCTCTCCCTAAGGCATTGATGGCAACATACTATGAAATATGCAGTATGAGACTTATTATTCTATAACCAATTCAAATATTTGAATCTCAGTAAGCTCTTCTAGCTTAGATTTGATTTTTCTGTGTGCTCTCCCTTTCTTCATTCTCATCAATGGATAGGTGTAGAAATTCTTTCTTCTAATTATGTCTCTCCCTTTCTTGTAGAATCTTTTCTCCCCTTTTTGGATAGTTATGCATTGTTAACTCTTTCCATTTCTCTCCCTTTGATGGATGGTTACTTCATTGAATATCTCTCTTTAGATGTTCTTCTCCCTGATGGATATTTGATATTTCATTGAATATCTCTCTCTTTAGATGTTCTTCTCCCTGATGGATATTTGATATTTTATTGAATATCTCTGTCCCTTTGATAGCAATGCCAAAAATAATTTACAGCTCTGTAGTAGCCAACAATATTTTTCTCCCTTTGAAGCTTTTTGTCCCTTTAGTGGGCTAACATGTCATTGTAGTCCATATCTTAGCTTGCATCAACATGAATAATATTATGATAATGTATAGGCTGATGCAGCCTCCTATTCAGCTTAGTGACTAGTAGACAAGGGTTGAACCCGTAGTCTATTTCTCAGGTACTCAAATGTATCTTTTGGCAATGGTTTTCTAAATATGTCTACTAGTTGTTCTTTGGATTGTACATATTCTAGTATCACATGTTTCTATTGTACTTGTTCTCTGAAGTAGTGATACTTATTAGCTATGTGCTTTGTCTTTGCATGCATCACAAGGTTCTTTGAAATGTTGATAGCACTAGTATTATCACAATAGATAATTAACAGGTCAAGAATTTCCTCACTCATACCTTTCAGCACGTGCTTGATCCATGCAATGTTAGAGAAATTTGTAGCAGCAGCTACATATTCTACTTATGCTTTTGATTGAGATATGCATCCTTACTTTTTACTTATCCATGTGACAAGTCTGTCACCCATAAAGAATGTTCCTCCTGTTGTGCTCTTCCTATCATCTATGTTTCCATCCCAATAAGCATCAGTATAAACCTGTAGCTCAAATTTCCCTTCTTTATTGTACCACAAACCATAGTCTTTAGTATTCTTCAGATATCTCAAAATTATTTTAGCAATAGTCATGTGTGACTCCTTAGGATTAGCAAAGAATCTTGCAACTATACCAACTGCATGTGCTATATCAGGTCTAGTGTTTACAACATACATTAGTTTTCCAATCATAAATCTATATAAGGTCTAATTTACTTTGGTTGTCTTGTATTGCTTTGTTAATTTGCATATGGTTTCCATAGGTTTTCCAACTACTTTGGAGCCCTCCATTTTGAATATCTTCATAACTTCTTTGATTTATTTTGATTGTGAGGTGTAGATGCCTACATCCTGTTGTAGAATTTGTAGACCAAGAAAAAATTTGATCTCTCCAAACATTGACATTTCAAACTCTTTGCTCATTTCATCAGCAAATGACTTGCATAGCATATCATTACCTCCAAATATGATATCATCAACAAATATCTCAGCAATCAAAGTCTTATTATCAGTATCTCCTTTCAAATATAGATTACTGTTATCACTTGTTTTAACAAATCCAATACTAATGAGATAAGAGTGAAGTCTTTCATACCATGCTCTTGGTGCTTGTTTCAATCCATACAAGGATTTGTGTAGTTTACAAACCATGTTTCTCTTGTTAGGGTCAACAAACCCTTCAGGTTGTTCAATGTATACCTCCTCTTCTAGTATTCCATTCAGAAATGCAGATTAACTTCCATTTGGTATACTTTGAATCCTTTAAAAGCAACATAAGAAAGTAGAATTCTTACTCCTAGTCTAGAAATGGGTGCAAAGGTTTCTCCATAATCAATACCTTCTTCTTGTGCATACCCTTTACATACCAGTCTTTCTTTGTTCCTTGTGACTTCTCCATTCTCATTCATATTGTTTCTAAAAATCCATTTGGTCCCAATGATATTTTTTTCACTCGGTCTAGGTACTAACGTCCATGTTTTATTCTTCTCAATCTGTTCAATCTCTTCATTCATTTCACTAACCCATTCTTGATTCTCAAGTGCAACATTAACAGATTTAGGCTCAAAATCACAAATCAAACATCTAATGTTAAGATACTTACTTCTTGTTTTCATTCCTGCTCTTTTGTCTCCAATGAGTTGGTCCTATGGATGGTGTCTTCTGACATTTTTAGCAAGTATAGGTTCAAATCTTTGTTTTGATCCTCATCTTGATCTTCATCATGATCTTCATTATCACTTAGTTTAGCATTATGAGGATTTTCCTGATTCTCAGTGTGTGTAGCCTGTTGCTTGATTGTATTGTTCTGTCACTCAGGGAAGGTGCCAGGTTCTTCAATGTAGACAAATTTGTTGTAATCTTCATGTTCCTTTCTCCTTTCCTCATCATTTTTCTCAAAAATTCATCCACTTTAACATTTGCACTCTCAATGGTTTTGTTAGAAGATTTATTCAAATATTTATAAGCTTTGCTTTTAGTAGAATACCCTAGAAATATTCCTTCATCAATTTTAGAGTCAAGTTTCCCATTTCTATCATCTTTCAATATATAACATTGACTTCCAAAAATTCTAAAGTAACTCACATTTGGTGTGCGTCCATACCATAGCTCATAAGGTGTCTTATTTGTGTCTTTCTTCAATTGAACTCGGTTTAGTGTATAGACAATAGTACTTATAACTTCTCTCCAGAATGTTTGTGTGATGCCTTTTTCAATCATCAATGTTCTGACACAATCAACACTTGATCTATTCCTCCATTTAGAAATCTCATTTTGTTGTGGTGTTTTCGGTGCAGAAACCTGTCTTTTAATCTCATGCTCATTACAAATGTTAGTGAATTCATTAGAAATAAATTCTCCATCTCTATCTGATCTTAAACATTTCATTTCTTTTCCACTTTGTTTTTCAAATTTATCTTTATACCATTTGAACATCTTAAATGCGTCAGATTTCTATTTTAAGAACATGACATGCATCATCCTAGAATAGTCATCAACAAATAGAATAAAGTATCTATCACTATAATAGCTCTTTGTTCTCATTGGTCCACATAAGTCAGTATGGACTAATTCTAGAATATATGTGTAGGTTTTGTTGTTGAAACTAGACTTTGTCATTTTTCCTATTTGACAATTCTTGCACATAACATGGTGGGCTTTGAAATAATTGGTAAGCCTCTCAGTTTTCTTTTCTTACTTATCTTAACCATGTTGTCAAAATTCACATGACATAAACTTTTATGCCACAACCAAACGTCTTCATTTCTAGCCAATAAACAAGTTCTCTCAATATCATCAAGATAGAATATATTACGTTTTGTTTTTTCACCAGTACCGATCAACTTTCCTTTTTCATTATAGATCATTACCTTTTTGTTCTCAAATGCAACTCAGTGTCCTGTGTTGTTCAGCTGTGAAACAATCAATAAATTATAGTTAAGTCCTTTCACCCAATATGCATTTTCACATCTGATTAGATTATTCAACATGAAGGTACCTTTTCCTTCAACTGGGCAGGGTGAGTCATTACCCATTCTAACTGATCCACCATTATAATATTCAAAATTTTCAAAATTTTCTTTATCTCCAGTCATGTGATGAGTACAACCACTATCAATAATCTAGAAATCATTTTTTCTAACTTTAGATATGAGTGTTTTTTCAATATACCTTTCTTCTTTGTCTGAATCATCCTTCATAAGAATAAATAATACCTCAATATCTTCATCAGAATTAGTACCAAAATATTTAGCTTTGTTCTCAACTAGGTAACAAGACTTCTTTCCTTTGTCCTTGTAATCTCGGTTATCTCTTCTGTCAGAGTGTCGATTTCTTTTGTAGTCTCTGTCATCACATCTGTCATACTTCTTTTCATAAGATCTGTCATTGTTTCTTTCTTCCTTTCTCTTGTTAGGGCATCTAACAGCAAAATGTCTAATTTCTTTGCAATTAAAATAGACCAATGGTAATTTACCTTTATATCTTCCCTTGCGTCTATGTAATCTCCTAGCCATTAGTGCTTCAAGTTCATCAAGTTCTTTTTCATCACTATCACTGTCACTATCATTTCTCAATGTGTTTGTTACTAGATTTTCTTATTTTTCAGAGAATATTTGAATGTAGACTCAATAGTAGGAAAGACATTGTTGTTATAGTTGTTCATCTCAAATGAAATAAGTCTACCAATCAAACTATCAAGAGTAACATTGTTATTTTCTACTGCTCTCATTTCTTGAATTGCAAATACTCTAATAACATAAACATGCAATAAGGTTCTCATAATTTTACTTACAATTGTTTCTTCCTCAAGTACTCCTCCTACTCCACGAATAGCATTAACAACTTCTTTGATTTTTATACTGTACTAAGTGATGTTCTCTTCTTCTTTCATTCTCAGTTCATCAAACTTTCCTCTTAGGCTTCCAGCCTTAGCTCTCAGAACATTTGCATTTCCTCCATGTACTAGCTTGAGTTTGTCCCACATTTGCTTTGTAGAGGTGCATGATTTCACATCTTCAAATTCAGCATCGATTAGTGAAGAAGCAAGTTCTATGATCATAGAATTGATTTCATGTTTCTCTCACAATTGATCAACAGTCAGAGGTCTAGTAGGTGAAACATATTTAGTATCTAAGTGTTGTGTGAGATCATTTCCAATACCTGATAGATGAAGTCTTATCCTACTTTTCCATGATGTAAATTTCTCTTTGTTCAACTTAGGCACATCCCTTCTACTCATCTTGCGATCTTTAGCTTAAGTCCCTTTAAACTTTTATTGCAAGTACCAAATCTCTGATACCAATTGTTAGAATAACTAAGAGGGGGGGGGGTGAATCAGTGACCTTAAAATAATTTCAAAAATCCAACCAAAACTTGTCTCTCAAATATAATACACTCTAGTTATCTTTCAGTCCATCAAGATGTATGTCATAAATAACTTTAACAAATATAACCTGATTGACAAGATATATTATTTATCTTTTCTAGGCTTTACCGAATAGCAGTAAAAAAACTTAGTGTTAACCGACCAATCCAGTTTCAATAATGTGTAAAGAAAAATATCAATGAAATGAAACATATACACATTTGACATATAGATTTTTAATGGGGAAACCCTACTAAGGGAAAAACCACTTGGGACCGGTAACCCAAAATATTTTCACTCTTCTGAAGTGATCTCGGTGAAGAACCAACCCTGTTAAAGGTTGCAATACACATTGGTTAAGTACGACCTTGTTAGAGGATTTAAAATTAACAGTTTGTCTTTTGACCTAGCACTCACTATGTTGTCAACAAGAAAACCTTTTGACACTCTTGAGTATCTCAACACAATAGGACTGTTAAATCCCACTCAGTTAAGAGATTTTCTAAATCAATGGTTAAACTGATACAGTAAATGATATGTTCAAAATACAAATTTAACTTGTAGATATTTAGATCTATTGTTAGTCCAATAATACCTCTCTGATCAATGATCACTTCAGTTCCTTTGCTCTCTTTCTTTCTTTTGCTCGGTGAATGCTCTGTCCTCTGTTGCTTGGTGTCTGCAGAATTGCTTGGCTTTGTTATTTAGCTTGTATGATCAGATCTATATGAAGACTTCTATCTTCACTAGAATTATACTCAACATTCCTCTTTTCATAATGAATTCCTTATCTCTTTATATAGACATTATTAGTCATTCAATCTCCTTGTTTTTGTCGTAGATCACTTCTTGATCCGTAAAACTCGCCATGCTTTCTTTATCCTGTAAATCTATGCTTTATTTTTATTCTGCAAATCTCTCCTTAATAATTGTGAATAAAACATGATTTAAATCTCTTTCCTTTATTTAGTTTAAATTATCGTTAACAATAAAGAAATCAATCAATCAATCAATCTCTAAATATAGCTCTGCCAGCTAAGTAGTTTTGTCGTTCTTTAACTTCAGTTCTGATCGGTCATCAACTCCAGTTAGCTCAGAAACAACTTCAATTTACTATAGTGCTTGGTATACATGTGAACTGCTCAGTGTTCACTATCTATCGGTGTGCACTGTCCGTTGGTGTTCACTGTCACTCGGTGTATACAAAACTTTTATGTTTTACCGACCACATAAACTTTATCTCTTTGTATCTTCAGGGTTATGACCAATATGTGTTTGAATAATCAAAGCATATCAAGTTGACATTAGTGACAATACAGTACATTAACTGATTTAATGTCTTGCATTCACTTTTTCATCTTGGTGATCATCAACTTATCATCTTCAAGCATTCAATCAGTTATAGTTCATCACATTACTCTTCTAATCATTTTTTAATCAGTTTTTGTTAAAGACTACTTGCACACCTATATAATTCATCTTACTCACTATATCATATGTCTTTCTAATCTTAAAATATGTAGAACTCTAAGGAGAGAATTAACCCTCCCATCTTTTAACGTGACCTTGATATTTCCAAGGCTTATGGTATTATGAGATGAGTTGGCTCCTGCATCCCGTCCATTACATAAATTTCATATTAAAGAAACAATAACTTACGAGGAGTCCCACAAATAGAAGCACTAGCATTAATTAGTCATGCACAATATCAAAAATATGTACTTTTCCAAGTAAAACATCTCATACTACTTTTCTTTAGTAGAGGAGTTAGTATTTGTACAAAAGGCATCATCAAACTCCTTGCTTTTGCCAAAATTCTCAAAACACAACAATTTTTTAAAATGTCCAAATTTACCTTAAGTTTAACATTTTTTTAAAATCTTCCAAGGTTTGTAGATTTATCTTTGGAATTTGATTTAAATCTCCTAACTTGTTCTTGTCTTTCTCTTGAGAATAATCTCCTACAAATAGTATATCCTTTGTAATGCCCTTCATTGATTTCTGCCTTATTTTCTTAATAACAATGTTACAAAAACCTCCTTAAGTTTTAACATAGCTAAGGTACAAGTAATCAGAAACAATATTATCCCATGAATCAAACAAAGAACGTAATACAATAAACATTCATCTTCTTATTACATTAATAGAGGCTAATTGTCTTACCACATATTGAATACATTTAGCCACTGTGTTGAAGAGTCAACATCATTCATTTGTAGGGAAAACCATTTCTAGGAAAAAATATATATGATATGAAGAACCTATCATATTTCATATTTTCTTAACAATAAGTTGCCCCAAGGCATTCAAAAATATTAAATCTGAAGAAAAAAATCCCAACTAAACTGTTCTTGCAAGTAAAATTTGTCCAATATTCTATTGAAATACCCAAGGGCTTATGTCTTCATAAAACAAGATCTGCTAATCTTTATTGACAAGCTCTTCCATCTGAACTTTGTAGCTCAAAGTTATCAACCATTCAACATCCAATCTTCACCTTTAAAGTACTCATCATTTCCTATGCACACTTATATTCACCCTAAACATAGCTCCCACTCAAGAGAAAGTTATCACAAGGTCACATTACCCTCCCTCTCATAGATGTAGCTAAAACTAAGCTCTTATATCAAATGAATGAAAATAATAAGAATTCTTGATAAAAAATTATAAGATAAATTGAGTTAACATAATATAAAATTTAATATAAAAAAACATTGATAGACTTAATGATGACACGATGATTTATCCCAAGAAATTATTTCCAAAAAATACCTAGCAAAACAACACTCATTGTATTAACGAATAATGTTCATAATATAATAAAATTTCTCGTATGAAAATATTCATGCATGAGCATGTGCTCCTTGACTAATTTGTCATATTTTTTACCATTCCACATGGATGTGTATATCTAATACAAAACTTGCAAGTGGTTTTACAAAACAATAAACCCAAAATTATCCATTACACCAAATTCCCTATTTCAAGTAAAGAAAATATCAAGGATCGTGCCTATTAGGCTAAAAGATGAGTAAGAAATTGAAAGATAAAGGAAAAACATGAAGTTGCACAACATAAACTATAAGAGAAACAAGGTGTTAAAATCCTTAAGAAGAAGCAAAACCAACCATTATAATTTAAAGGTTATCATGATCAAGAAAACCATATGTTTATCTCATTTCCTACCTTACTAAATGTGTTCGTATATTCTACAAAAAAAGAGGTGAAATACAATACAAAATGTACAACACATTGCTAACAATTATTTGTTGAATCTTGTCTTCCTCTTCTCTTTTTATATATTTTATTCTTTTCAATAAAATATTGGTTTATATATCATCCTAAAATGTTAGAATCAATAATTAGATGCTCAATTTAGCTTCATTTTAGTATGTACGGGTTCCCACATTGATTTCACACTCTCCTAATGCTCATTGGACCTTTAAATTAATATTAAAAGTCCTATATTGATTTAATTTCTTTAAAATTTGAGGTAAGCCCTTATTTTTAAGTGTGCTCCTTTATTATTTATCCTCTTTAATTATTTATTATCCTACATGGGTCCTATGTTACCATTTAAGGCATTTATATTCTCTCTCAATCTCATAACCGACTATACCGTGTTCTGCCACATCCTCACATTACCTAGGACCCATGGTCCCAATTTGGGCCCTGAATGATGGGTAAAAAATGTTTCAAAATTTCTTTACCTGGGTATAGGACATTTCAAATTCCCTATACCTCGAGGTTTGTTCTCAAATTGGAATTGGGGACCTATCTCGTGGTTTTAGCGGAGGATTATGACTTGCAGTTGGTCTAGTTAAGTTTTAACCCCTAATATATTGTGAGAGGTATATAAACACACTATCTCTCCTCATTTTAACAATCAACATGATCATTCAATAGGAATTCAATATCTCTTCTACAATTTTTCATCCAAGAATTCTCAACCTGTCTTCAAGCATCCAAATCTTCAAGGCTTCAAAAGCATTCTTCTTCTTCATCAAACATTGTGTAAAACTACAACATCCATTACACAAAGCTTATCTTTCATGATTTGCTTTTGGGTTTTTGTGGATTTAAAGCTATTGCATTAAAATTTGTGATTACATCCAAAGAGTTATTGTGTCGTCAAGGCATGAGGTAAATTCATGATTTAAATCTAGCTCTTATTTCATCTTTCCTTTATGAAATTTTATTACATTTTCAAGGTTGATTCCTAAATAGGGGTTTGACCAAGGAAAACCCCTTTCCAAAACCTTCTTCCCTTTTTTTCTGTGTGTAAAAATATGCTACATAGTTGTTGGAACTATTTTGGGAAGATCAAGATCAGATGGAGCATGCTTGAAATTTTTGAGCAAAAACCTAGGGTACAAAACATGCCAAATGTTTTGTACCTTCCAGAACAGGCTCAAATTCATTTTGGGGGTAGGCTACAATTCATAGGTTCTAGATTTTCAAGTACAAGTTTTTGTGGGATCCCGACTATCATAAATTCATATATGTAGCCACATAATTCATATTTCATTCCATGTGCACACAAAATCCTCTTCTACCTCTACCTTCATATATTTTATAGCTTCAAAAATTTCATACTTGGACATTTTGCATTGTAGCTTTATCTTATTCCAAGTAGCAAAAAGAAACCAAAACCCCAAGAGCATAGATGTTGTATTGGCATCTCTTCCATAAAGGTCTTGTCAATCATATTTATCTTGAGGAGGTTTTGTATTCCTAATTTTCAATACTAGATTGTATTAATCCCCCTTGATCACTATTTTCTATTGTACAATTTCAAATCTCTTAATAAATTGTGATTACCTTTCAAAACTTAATAAAACATATTGATGTGTTTATGGTAGCACTTAATAATCTAACCTTATATACTTATCATATTGTATCACTATTATACCATCCTAAAAAGTAAGCACTTAATTTGTGCTTATTTTGGGACCATTTTGAACTTCATTTAGTGTGTTTCTTATGGTAGGACTTCATATTTTACTTAAATACATATTCAATTCAAATATAGGTCCTCCTCCTTTAAGTTTGATGTTGGCTCTAACTTCTACGCATGATTTCCCATTTTTCATTTAATCACATAATTCATTTCCCACCTAGGACCTATGCATTCCTTTTCAAATTTTGGGATTTGGCCTAATTTCCTAGCAAACCGTGGCTTTTTCCACCCCTTTTCAGCATACTCCCCTAAGTCCTGGGAAAATTTTGATTTTCTTGGACAAGGTCATCAAGGTCAGCCTTTTCCTAGGGATTTGTGCTTTGGTTAGCTTCAGGCATGGCCTAAGGTTTTTTCTCTTGTATCTCTAATTGACGTCATCTTGTGATATATGAGCCCCAAAATGTGTATAAAAGAAGACCTCTTCCTCTCATTTTCACATTCACAATCATAACATCAACATCACACATGTATGTGACCTACCATATTTTCATTATGCATTCAAGAGATCCAAGTGCAAGAAAGCATCCATTATCAAGTGCATCCAAGCCCATCAAGCATTCAATAAAAAGGAAGCCTCCAATCATTCAAGTCTTTTTTTCCATCATGTATTCAAGGCATTTCCTTGCATATATATAGTTTATTTCCACCATTGGAGGAAGATAAAATGAGTTTGACATGAAGGAAGGAGATATCATCCACCAAGTCTTCTTCCTTTATTCTCTTCCCCCAATCTAACATTGTGGGGAATTACAACATCTATTACACAAGGTTTTGTCTTAGATGATTTCCTTATTGTTTTTTGTGTTGATTCAAAGTTATTGCATCAACATTCTTAGTCACACACTTAGAGATAACTGCATCTACATGGTATGACATATTCCATTATTTAGATCTAATCTCTGCTACATGAAAACATTTATTTTAGTTACATTTATTTCCTTTAAAGGTTGATTCCTACATAGGGGTTTGATTGAGGAAAACCTCTCCCTTCAACCTGATAGTACCTAAAAATGTATCTGCAAATATATTATTTCCTCAGTGAATTTTCTTGTTGTTACAAGGGAATTGTTCCTAGTTGTGTTGACAAGGGTTTAGAGTGAATGTTTTGTAAGATTGTCAAACCTTTCTTTTTGTCTAACCCTGGCCCTGTTATTTTTATTCATTACCTTTTATGACTTAATTTGTAAGTGTTGACATCCTTAAAAGGGGACTAGTTTGTTTAAGTCTTTAGGTTCATTGATTCTAAGTTGTTAACCCCATGGTTTCTCTTTACCAAGGCCAAACATTTTTTACTAGCTAAGTGGTCCCTTGTTCATCCAAACTGGAAATGGTCAATGCTTCCAGTAACAGTTTCCATTTTGCTTAATTGTTTGGGGTCTCACAATGAAAGATGTAACCACCAGAGTTGATCGTGAATATGTGAGAATGTGACACCTAACATTTTTCAAGTGACTAAACTTTTGCAGTCTTTCTTTTCCATGGTTGCAGTTTGCAGTTGGTTGATGAGGAAATTTAATGTCACTATTTTATGTTATCTTGATACTCTGTTTAAAACAATTGCCAATACATTTGTGAACCTATAACTATTTGAACTTGTGATAAGTACAATTAGAATCACCAAGCCCATGGGTAGTTAGCTATGGAATATTTTTCTAAATGTTATATATATATATATATATATATATATATATATATATATATATATATATATANATATTTTTCTATATGTTATATATATATATATATATATATATATATATATATATATATATATATATATATTTCAGTACTTCATATAGCTATCAGAATATGTGTTCTAATATTTGCATTGATTTGACTAGTTTACTTGAATATATATTTGCATGCTACTAACCTGCCAGGAAAAAAGAAGCAGCTTGAGAGTGGTCGTCAACATTAAAGAAGAAATGTTGAAATCCAACTGCAATAGAGAGAATAATCATGGCACTGAGAGACATACCTGCTACATTGGAGGAGCCACCATCTTAGAGAATATAGGAGTATAGCTCTTCTATATTTCCTTAGTGCTCGTTATCCTATTGAATCGGTTATCCTGACTTTATTACATTATGTCATGGGTTGTTGCATTTCCTTTTTCTTCTATGGCGTGATTTAAGTTAGAACTTATCTTTATGCTTTGAATAAGTGTCAACCCTCTATTTATAGGGATTTTATTATTAATTTGTAAGTTTCAATTTTTGGGAATATATTGATGTTGCACCTTGCACAACAAGCTACTTTTCTAGTTATGTGCATTGTTCTTATGTAATCATTTTCTGAAATATAATGAAGTGATTTTGGTTTACATTCTGTGTTAGTAGTTAGTAGAAGCCAACCAAGGGGGGCCACTTGGGAGGTGGACTAGATTAGAGTAGATTAGATTTACTTTCAACATTTACTACATTTTGAGTAGGAGTTTACTATTTCATTCTTGCAGCATTAGATTCATCTATGTTTGTGTAACACTTGCAAGAATAATTATGGTGAATGCTATGGGTTGATAGAATAGGTTTAAACTAAGTTTGCAGTTTTCAACATTAATTTCATTAAGTATCCAAGTATGTTTACTTTCCTGCAGCAATAGTGTAGGTTTCTTTCATGCATTTTTACTTCCTGCAGCATAGGTAGTATTACTCTTTGAGAAAATTAGTGCACATATCATGTTGTTCCATTTCAAGTATATGTCCCTGGGTCGACAATTTAAATGCACTTCATGATATGAAAAGTAATCCTTAGTTTGAGTATACTATTTCTTGGAGAAGCTTTGGCATGATTATTAGTACCTATTGTGAGGCGGATCATTTTTGGCACCATTGTCGGGGATGGTGTCAAACTGAGAACCTTATTGAGTCATTTTTTTTAGATAGTTCCCTGCTTTCTATATAGAAGTTTGCATTCTTGAAATTGCTTCACAAGTTTGTAAAATTACTTGCATGCATCAAAGAGGAAGAAGAGGAGATGTACATGGAATATTTCTTCTAGGAGAGTCTGCAAATCTAAACAAAGAAGTTGAATTACCTTTTGTTGACGCAAGTCCTGAATTTCCTGCAACATCTTCCTCTGAAGTAGCACATTTTGATATAGTTGGCCTTCGACCTTTTCCTAAAATTGTGGCCATTTTTCTTGATAATTTAATTCTAAGTGCACCTATTGTCCATAATCTTGTAGCTAATATTCCCTTCTAGTATCAATTCCATTTTCAATACTATAACCTACATTTCCATTTCCTCTTCCAAGCCTTATCAACAATGCTAACCTCAAAAACATACCCACTGTTGCACTCCCAAAGTTCTATGGCCTAATAACTGAAGACCCTGACACCTTTATGTTTGAGTTTGACATTCTCTTTTGAAGCTTTGACTATAAAACTAATGGCTACAAGCTCAATTTGTTTCCAAAAACATTGAAGGAGTCTGCCCTACGATGGTTTATGGGCTTAGGAGCTAATGCAACAACCAAGTGGGATGAAATGCAGTCTCTATTTTTGCAGAAGTACAAAGACTATTGAAAGGGGGTTGACCAAAGAGGAGATGACATTTTTTGAATGTCACAAAAGGAGGATGAAACTCTGGAATATTATGTTTCATGCTTCCTATACAACATGCAAAAGAATCCACAACATGTGTTAGAGGAGGATTCACAGAAACTCATTTTCTTGAGGGGAGTAAACGATAGCTGCCTAGAAGCACTGGACCTCATGTCTAGAGGAGATATATCTCAATCTTCCTAGGATGACCTTAAGAAAATCCGCCTCAATTATTCAAGATCAACTATAAATAAGGGAAGAGGATTTCGGTCTACAATTACTAAGGGGAACAACTCAGGCATTTCTAAGCTGGAGATCTCAAACCTGCTATCAGATTTCAAGAAAGATATGATTAATGATGTTGCTACACACCTGGACACCATGAATTCCAAGAAGAAGCATGGAGATGTTGAAGCACAGCTAGCTGAGTATTTCCCTCACTGCCACAAACAAAAGAAAGATTGTGGATGCAAGGTGGTGGTGAACTTGGAGAACCAACACTTACCTACTGAATACATGAAAATAGAAGGAGATGATGAGCAAGTGTTATTTGTTTCTCAATATTGGCCATGGGATTCAAGACAAGATATGCCTCAAGATCACTTGTAATTTTGTAGTCCTTATAATAATCAATGGAAAAACCAGAATTATCAAAATCCTTCTTAGTACTCCCAACCTGCTTGGAATAACCAGTGGCCTGACCAAAAAAAAAACCAGTGGCCTAATCAACCTCAAAATCAATGGCGGCCACCACAGGGGAATTGGTAACCATATAATCAATGGAGAGGGCCTCAGCAGGGGCCTAACCAAAATCCTGGTTATCCATCCTTACCACCTCTAGTATCTCAACCTAAAATAATTCCACCTCTTGCAGACACAAGTCCTACTCCAAAGCAAACAAAATTACTTGCTCAGCCTCAGCCTATTCCTAACAACAAGAAACAATAGCAACTAATGTATTTAATTGGTACTCATTAGTACCATACATATGCACTAGAGAATCTGATATCCATTTGAGATATGGTACTACTCTTCCTGTACCTGAACCGCTTGTTATAATAGAAGTTCCAGACATTCCTGCAACATCAGCACCAGAAGTTACTTTGCCAAATATTGTCCAACCAACTAATATACCAAGTAAAACTAATGTTCATAGATCAATTAATCCTCCCTTTCTACAAAGGCTTAGCATGGAAAAAACTATACCCTAAGAAGAAACACCATTTGATATCCTTGAGCAGCTGAAAAACATTTATATCCAAATTCCTCTATTCCAAGCTATCAAAGATGTTCCTCTTTATGGAAAATATATTTAGGAAGCATGCCTTAAAAATCCCAGACATAAGAAAAAGGATCCTCAAATAGTCCATGTTATAGGACAACTTGAAAATATTATGTTGGGGAAGATAGTCATACAAAATTATTCTGACCCTGGAATCCTAGTTGTTGATCTTATAATTAATGGTCAGTCTATGAGAAATTCTCTAGTTGATTTGGGAGAAGCTATAAATGTTATGACTAAGGATACCATGCATAGGTTGAGTATTGAGGGATTGAGAACCACACCAACAGTCTTACAACTTGCAGATAGTACCATTGTAATACCAGATGGCATAATAGAGGATATAGCGGTCACATTGGATTCATGGGAATATCCTGCAGACTTCTTGATATTATCACCTAAGATAAACTTTGTTGGCTATCCAATTATCCTTGGAATACCTTGGTTAGCCACCACCATACCAATATTAGTTGCAGATCAGGTAACATGACAATTTCAAATGGCCAAGCAATAAAGAAGCTAGCATTATATCCTCCTACCCAACCCCAACCAAATTTGAGTACACCTATTTGGCCAGATTTGGGAGATGAGGAAGAAGAGATAAATTTTGTTGCTCAACTAATGTTGTTACACATGCAATCCTTCCTGAAAACATGAGAAGAAGATGATGTGATTCAAAGTATCCTTACCAATGAGTGTGTCATAGAAAAAGATGTTTCTGGAAGTTTTGTTCTATAGTTATGTACCTTTGACGACTGTGTTTTTCTAGCAACACATGATATTATCAATAAATTACTACCCTATGAAGTAGCTACAAGCCCAATCTCTGAAGTGTCAATGCTAGAGCTGAAAACTACTGTAGAACTTTCTCCTGGTCACAATCTTCATGTTAACAATAAGTTGTCACCACAACAATTGGTATTGTCAACTAAACTCTTGTGTAAGCATGAAAAATCCTTTTCTTGGGATTATGGAGACATGACAAGCCTGAACCCAAATCTCTACACACATAGAATATACATCAATGAAGGAAGACTACCTCTCCGCCAACCTCAGAGAAGAATTAACCCAACCTTGAGAGAAATAGTCAAAACTGAGTTGCAAAAACTGTTAGATTTTTGGTTTTATATGTCCAATCGCTGATAGTAAATGGGTATCACCTTTGGTCATAGTTCCTAAAAGGGGGGGTAAATGGAGAATCTATGTATATTATTGGGAATTGAATAATGCCACAAAGAAAGACCATTTTCAATTGCCATTTATTGATCAAGTTCTAGACACTTTAGCTGGAAAGAAGTACTTCTCTTTTCTTGATGGATACAATGGTTATAACTAGATCAGTATTGCTCCAGAGGATCAGGAGAAGACCACATTTACATGCCCTTGGGGAAAATATGTATATTTTGTGTTACCTTTTGACTTATGTAATGCACCAACTACTTTCCAAAAAGCTATAATCAACATTTTTGCTAACATATCACATGATTGTATGGAAATATACATGGATGACTACACTACATTCGGTGTTACTTTTGAGGAGGCTTTGAAGAACTTAGAAAAAGTGTTGATTAGATGTCAAGAACACAACCTGTCTCTCAACAGTGAGAAATCTTTCATGCTGATGCAGGAAGGAGTAGTGCTGGGACATTTCATCTCAGAAGCTGGCATCCAAGAAGACCCTACAAAAATTGAGTTAATTCTCACATTTCCTACACCTACTAAGAAAAAAAATATTAGATCCTTCTTAGGACATGCTGGCTATTATAGGCATTTCATTCAAAACTTTAGTCAAATGGCTAGTCCTCTATACACATTGCTTACAAAAGAGGTCGAGTTTGCATGGACAAAAGCCTGTGATGAATCATTCCTATAGGTCAAGTCACTTCTGACAACTGGACCCATACTTAGGGGGCATGATTGGTATTTACCATTCCACATACATACAGATGCTTCTAACTATGCAATAGGTGTTTTCTTAGGAAAGAAGTCTAGTAACCTTGAAAATGCAATTTACTATATCAGCAAGAGCTTACAGGGACCAAAGTTAAATTACATAGTGATTGAAAAGGAAATATTGGCAGTAGTTTATGCTTTGAATAAACTCTGCCATTATGTAATAGGTTATCCTATCTTTTTTCACACAGACCATAAATAAATCAAGTATGTTATGAACAAACTTGCCATCTCAGGCAAGTTAGCAAGATGGCTTCTTCTTTTGTAGAAATTTGATATAATCATCATTGACAAGCTAGGGAAGCCAATGTAGTAGCAGATTATTTATCCAGAATCCAGAATGCTACCAATGATACTACTGTGATAGATGACACATTCCCTGATGAGAATTTGTTTCATATTTCTATCAAGAGTCCCTGGTATAGTTAATTACCTTGCAGTTGACAAAATGCCCACACATTTCTCTCTTAAGGATAGAAGAATGCTTGTAGAGAAAAGCTTCTAATTATCTTGGATTGACAATGCACTATTTTATATTGGTCCAGGACAAGTCATGAAGAGGTGTATGTAGTAAGATGAGACATATGATATCCTCCATGCTTGTCATGATGAGCCATGTGGAAGACACTTTGCAGCTAAGAGGACAACCCTAAAGATTCTAACAATAGGTTACTACTAGCTCACACTTCACAAGGATGTAGCCAATTATACAATAAAATATGATAAATGTTATAGGATGGGTCATCTAACAAAATCAGATGAAATGCCCTTAAATCCACAAGTGGTGGTGACACCATTTGATAAATGGGGCATGGATTTCATTGGTCCCATAGACCCTCCATCTAATGGGAAATCCTACATCTTGGTATGCACCGATTATCTAACCAAATGAGTGGAAGTAAAAGACATGAAGCATGCATGAGATCATAAGGTAGTAGAGTTTTTGTATGAGGAAATATTCACCCGTTATGGTGTTCCAAGAGAGCTTATTACTGATCAGGCAACACAATTCACATCCAATCTGATAACAGAACTCATGAAGGAATACAATATCAGACATCAGAAGTCCAGTCCCTATCATCCTCAAGCCAATGGTTAGGCAGAAGTTACAAACAAAGAGATTGAATCCATTTTAACAAAAATGGTTCATCTACATTGTCGAGACTGGAGCAACAGACTCTCAGAAGCAGTCTGGGCATACAAAATAACATGGAAGACAACCATAGGGTTCACTCCATTTGAATTACTATATGGGAAGGCAGCAATGTTACCAATTGAATTTGAGCACAAAACATTATATACTGCGCTGGAGTTAAACATCAACCTTCCTACAATACAGAAAGAATGACTGCTGCATCTCTATTCCTTGGATGAAATGTGCAAATCTGCATTAGAGTGCACTAAAATAGTACAAAAACAAAGGAAGAAGTGGAATGACTCCCATATTAAGATAAAATAGTTTGAAGTGGATGATTGGGGATTATTATATGATTCTAGATTCAAAGAAATACCAGGTAAGTTGCAGACAAGATGGGTGGGACCATATGAAATAAGCCATGTCTTCGCCAATGGAGCAGTCCAGTTGACAACTATTGACCCAGTACACTTCAATTTAATGGTCAACAGGCATTGGCTTCATCTGTATCATCAACCCCAAACCAAAGAAGACTTCCTGTAGTAATTCATACATCCAACTACAAATGAGCAACAAGTAATACTTCGTGTAGTAGAGGGTGCAAAACTTTTTCTTGCAACTTCAACATAGCATTCCTTTGAGTATGCCCATAATAAAAATTTCATGCGCAAATGAATTCCATTTCTCCATTCACTTTATAAATTCTTCTTTTCATCACATTTTATCTCTTTACCTACCACCCATCCATCCTCTACGTCATCACCATTTTTTAGTTCTATGTTTCAGATAAGAGCCACATTAGCTGACGCATAAAGCCACCACTACTGTTCCACTCTCGCCACATTTTTTTTGTGTGTGCGGTAATAGAATGACATGTACAAAAGTTTAAAATTTATTTCCACTTTTAGAAGATAGATTTAGGTAATTATATCTAGTACTTCAATAAATCTATGATTGCAGCACTAAGCCAGTTCCACACCCTGTGCGAAGTGTGAAAAGTGTGCACACTTGTCTTCATTTTGTAGGGGGTAGGGAAGTGTATTAAATTCTAATGTCATTTCTAATTTTCCTTGTCATTTCTCATAAAGATTTCCCATCACCTCAAATATGTACTTTGTCCTTGTCTCATTAAATCCTATTACTATCTTGCACAAGTGTCGTACTATTATTCCCAAATTATCCCTGATTTTCAGACTTGATGTGACCCAAAATGACTATAATTAAACTATGTGGCAACTCAAAGTTAGAGTTATAATTCTATTAAGCGTTATTATCATTGTTTATTCTAAGAACAATAGAATATTGCAAGAGGAAGGTCCGTAGTTTCAGGAAGAGAAATTTGAAATTCAAAAAGCAATAAGGTACTCGTCAATTGTAGAGAAGAAGAGTTGAAAGATTGACAAGTTATAGTAAGCTACACCATAAATTTGGAGGCAAATATTTGGAACAAATGGGAGGGCAGCTACAGTGGAATGAGCTAGTAGTTCATGGCATTTTGATTACATATGTTGAAGTGGTGAGGAGTTTTAATGCATGTGGTTGTTTGGGTTATTTCTTAAAATTAACGGATTTTGATGAAGTAGCAGCTGAATTCACAAATACATTCAAGGAAGGGCAAGCAACCGTATGGGGTTTAAGGGTTGTTGCAATAGAACAATGAATAGCAGAGGTAACTGGGTTACCAATAATTGGGGAACATTACCCCAATGTGCATGACGTGAGTTTGGCTCAAGCCCATTTTACCCTACCAAGTGACCCTCCTCTAGAGATTAGCAAGCAAAGGTGCAAATGAGTGTCTCTTCCTCTGCCATTTAATGAGATGAAAACACACATTATTAGGTATTTAACACGTGAGGGAAGATTTTAAAATATGCATGCACATCATTTCAAGTTACTTAGCTATGTAAGGCATAGTCTTCCAGTAAATATTCCTAATTTCTTGTATAACATCCTAAGTATCAGTGCTGAGGAAACCCAAAATGGTAATGTAAATTCTATCACCCACCATGCCCTAATTAAGCTATTATTTTAAAAATATCTTAGGGAAGTCTCTCTCTTAGCATGGTCAGAATTTGTTCAAATTAAAACCCTGCAACCTCAGGTTGAGCCTATTGAGCAACCTAGCAATGATGATGCAACACTGACTGAACCAGCTGTCAAGAAAACCACCCAAGAAATAGAACCCGAAAAACTTCAAGAAAATAGGCCTTCACTTGCTCATGAGAGAAATGTCCCTACCCCAATTCAAAATAAAAGAAAATGAAAACTAGGAGAAGGAACTTATGTTCCTGTAGCCGAACCACAAAACCCCACAACTTTGAAAGGAAAGAAAATAAAATTGGCTCCTGCAGCAGAGAGACTAAAGAAGGCTATCAAGAAAAATAATGTGGAGGTTGAGGAAACTCCTGTGCAAAGAAGCCCTAGAATGAGAGGAAAACTTCCTAAAGTGTGCCTAGAAAGCCAATTTGTTTCTCCCAAACAAGATGATGTAGAACCCGATGTGTAATATGTTCCAGATGATTCCCTAATTCAGCCTAAAATACTCGACATTTCTCAAAACCTAAATGATAAATGTGATGATGAACCTATTATATGTTAGAATGACCCTCAAGAGAGTTATCTGAATACCCTAGAAATAAATGAGCAAGAAGTTCAAATACCTCACCACTCAGCCCACTCAGAGAATGCCCTAGTGCCTTATCAAAGAACCTTGTTTACTAGTTACTTAGAGCAAGCATGGAGAGAACAGAGGAGGCAGAACAATCAGATAAAAGAGTGTGATGGAAACCCACTTTTTGATCACTCCTCTTTGGCTTATACAATAAATTTGTTTTTAAAACAACCCTATTGAAAGAAGAAAAGTAGAGAATGCAAACGGTAATAAAATACCAAGATGAGGAAATAGAAGACCTAAAAGAGCAATTGGCAAAGCAAAAAAAAAGAATGGACCATACCCTAAAGTTGGCTAATCAAATTATCACTTGTAGACCTCCTCCTAGGGTCTATGCTATTTGTTTAAATGAACAATTCCTTTTGTTTCAACCTATGATGACCTTAAAGAACATAGACTATGAGTTCAAAATGGCCCAGGAATTCTATGGCCTATATCAAACCCTTCCTTCATGGCAACAGAACCCACGCTGTGAGTTATACTTGCACAACTTCATTATCCCCGGAGAGATCCAATGGAATCATTTACTTTATATTGGGGATATATACATGAGGTCATTTGTAACACCTCGCCAGGGAACCCAGGAGGACAGACCAACTAATCTCTAAAGATGCATTAATTTTTTTTTACTACTACAAGGCACATTATCTAAAGAATAGATACACTTTTTCTCACAAAATAAGAATGCAACATGACTTAAGATTACTAATTCCTCATAGGTTCCCTAATTTCACCACTCAAACAAACATTGATTAATCTATTTACACTTATGAGCTTCATATCGATTTACAAGTGTAACATACTTATAGGGTTTCAAAATAAATGATTACTTTCTTATGAACATGTTTCAATGACTAATCACCAAAACTAGATTTACACGATTCATCCTACTAAATAACCAATGGAATTCATAACATTTATAAACTATCCTATAAATTTAGTTTCATATAGACATTAGGGCAAAGATTATCATTCATTGTCGCATACCCTACCACCTAGATGTACATTATACTAGATATATTTTAAGTCACCAACCAAAATGTTCCTAACTCATTCTTAACATTAATCATAAGTTAACAATATGTGAATCAATTTATTAAGTTACTATCATAAGTTATATTGAACCAGAAATGTCTTTTATTTTCTTTCCCTTAAACTTCCCTTAATATTTAGTCATCTCATTTCTTAAACATATAGTTATTCAATAGTTACAAATCTATTATTATTTTAATATTTCCTACAGTTCCTCTTATAATAAGATCATTTTATCTAACAATAACATTTCACTTTGTCGAAAGCATAACCACAAGTTCATTTATTATTTAAATATTTCATAATATTTATTTTAGTCTGTTATAAAAGAAAACTTTACTTATCATATCAATATAAACTAGGTCCTTATCCATACAAAACAAGAGAACAATAAGAATAAATTTTTCATGTAGAGATCACTTAATTTATAACAAGATATCATAAGAGGGAAACACTTGACAAAGTCCACCTCACTTTAATCCTTATAACATACACAAGTTGGAGCATAACTTTTCCCTTCCATTCACCTAGAAATACCCATTCCTGTTACATTGCTCCTCTTTTCATCTACATTACATTATATTACAATACCCATCAAGGGCTTTCAATAAATCAATACCTCATAATTATAATACATTGAAGTACATGATGCAAAAGTAGAATCCTTGATAGCTTTCAAGCATGAATCCAAGGGTAAAGAAATCTATGCAACCACGAACAGTACCTCGATAAGATTAACCACCCAACCACATGGAACTGTGAAGTTCTACTCCCCCGTGCTAGGAGATAGAACCAAGGTCCACACAAGCTCTAAGGCGATCTAAGGAAAAGAAGAAGCCTTTCCCAAAAGAACCATCCAAAAGAAATTAAAAAAAAACAAGAAACACAAAATACAAACAAGTATCCAAACATCACAAAATATGAGTGAGGGCTCCAGATTACCAACTAGGTGAGTGTCATCACACAACCTGTGTATTGGGATCCTCCCTGGAAACCATGTAACATCGGTCCCCTCTCAAATTTTAAGGATCCACCCTGGTCATTACCCATGGTACCGGTACTCCAACAGGTCTATGTGGACTATAATATCACTTATCTTTTATTATGTGTAAACCCCCAAAGCCCAAGTTCATTTTTTTATGGTTATCAGTTGATTAAGAACTCACCCATAGGATATCCTAGAAACCACTTTGGGTCCTGGAACCTATGGTGAGCCACCCACCTAGGGTACCTTTTTTCCCTACTCAAACATGTCATCAAAAATGGACTTGCAACACTACAAAACATCCAATCCCTAGGTTTAGGAAACTCTCATATGTTATTAAACCCCCAGGATGAGTCCAAACCCTAACAATATGTAGAATACAAATAGGAACAAAGGAAGGTCTTCAAAAGACACTTTGAAAATGATTTGAGACTTTGTCATACACAAATCGGAGATAGAACAAAGACAAAAATATTACCAAATGAAATAAACTATCAAAAGGAAGGGTGATAAAATGACATCTTAAACCTTCCCAAAACTCAATAAAAACTAGATAGGAATGAAACAACCATCCAAACATAGAGGTCATATATCATTAAAACCACACATGAAGACATAAACAATCTCAATAATAGATAGTGACAAAATTCATCAATCCTACACATTAGATACTGATACTTATTTCCAGATTCTATTACAAACATTTTTAGATTACTTATCTATAGGTATAATCAATAATAGAAAAATCACAATAACAAACACATTACTACAATAATAACATAGATATGGGAAATTATTTCTAGTTTTAGACTCTACCTGGAGTCCTCCAGAGAATTCCCTTGGTGATTAAGCAGTTCCATAAATCTCTAGGCTTTCCAACTTCCTTCTTACTGTCTTCTTGGATAGACCCACGTACAGAGATCTATAAATTTTGACCCACACCATAGTTTGTTGATTTCTCTGGTGAGAATTGACGCAATCTAATTCTTACCAACATATCCACAAATGAGCACGATCCAACAGTTGGTTAGCGAGATATGGCCTCCGCATCAAGACTACATATTTTTTTTGCAACAATTGTTTCTCCATTTTCTCAGAACAAAATAAACTATTGTCTTCCTTCACCCTTGATGAAATATCCTCATCTTCCAATTGTAAAATCTATTCTCATAATCTCACAAATCCATTCTCCCCTTAGGAATATTTTCTTCTCCATATAAATAACAAACATCTAGTTGGAGAAGTTGCTTTACGGGGAAGCAACTATTCAACTATAAGGTAGGTATGAATTATTTAATAAATAATTAATTTAGTGTTTACCATCATTTATTTACCCACAAGAATATGGCTACAATTTTAGTTTTAAATTAACTTACCAAGTCATTAAATATGGTAGTAAGAAAAAGAATTACCAAATAACTCACATAGCTCAATGGTAAACTAGCTAGCCTTACTCCTAGGAGGTCTTAGGTTTAAATCTCCTAGAAGAGCCATTTTTTCCAATTAGACATACTAATATATAGTTATCTTATATATATATATATATATATATATATATATATATATATATATATTTATATTTATTTATTTATTTATTTATTTATTTATTTTATTATTTTCATTTCATAATTACAATATTACATCACAAAAATGACACATATCCATATCTTTATACACACCCACACAATCATATTTATATATGTATGTAGGCATATATGTGTGCACCCATATATACAAACATATACATATGCTAAGTACATCATAAACTTATTTACGCACATAATACAACTATTATATATATAATAATCAAGGATCATATTACAAACATAATTGACAATAATAAAAGATTAAGGTCAACTGAGTAGAACATAAATCTCAAAACCATCAAAATAATAATACATCCCAAACCCAAATAGGGTGATTTCCTAAAAAAGGAACCTAAGTCAAAAGGGTCTATTTGGGGAAACCTTGGTACTATCTCCATGACAACAACATTTGAGGATTTTAAAGGTACGCTCAGACCTGTGTGGCCAGGTGAAGTCAATTCCTGGTACCTGCATCCTGCATCACCAAGTGGGAAATGACAAATACATATATATGTACAAACAATGGTAGACAAGGAGGGGGAGTGTGACATCGTGCGGATCTCCCATAGAAGTGACTACGAATGCCTCCCCTCATCCCAAAAACACATCTGATAGTATTCATACTAAAACATGATGGGGTTAGTATTGTTAGCTCAAAATAATCATAATCATTTATTGCATCAACAAGGAGTGAAGCATCATCATGGATAATGTAATCATGTACATACAAAAAAAACTATTTAAATCCTCTAGAAATATAATCCATTAGATAACAATATAGATCATCTTTATAAACTAATGTATTATCTAAGCATATAGTAGAAGTATCTCATCATCTAGCTTAATTGGAGAAAGTAATGAGCTCAGGTATAATGTTACTAGGGAAGGTAACATGTAAGAATACACAATACAAGGCATTATTTCAATTATAAAACAAGTGTCAGATCAAAACCATAATATCATCCATTAGGTTATTTGTGTTAATCCTTAATTAATAGTTAACATCGTAATCATACATAAAATCATACAAGAGTGTTAATTATGATTAGGTAAAGAATAGAAAGAACCTAATCTTTATGGAAATTTTGAACAACATAAATACACTATCAAGAACATAGTCATAAAAGTATCTTAATCAACTTAATTCATCCCAGTGTACTCAAACCATCAAAAGGGAGTTCCTCATACAACAACCATATCTGGTTTTTTTATAACACAATATTCCTAAAATATCATGAGCACATAGTAGACATCACTACTCAAGGAGAAATATGCATTAAACACTTATGTGGAGATGAGATAGATTTGATTAGTAACTTCAATCAGAATCATTAGTAGAGAATAAAAGTCCCAAACTTCCAATAGGCATAATCATGTCTTGTGGGGGTTGGAGGGGAATTACATCACTAATTTCCTTGATGCATAATGAAGCAAAATATGAAAGACAGTTAGACAACTACAAATATTAGGAGAATTCAGAACCATCAGCATTAAGAGCTCAAAGTAGAAAACCTGATGTGCTCCTCAGGGATTGGCTCAACCTCACCTATGGAAGCATAAAAGCATAAACTTGTTGGGATTAATGGGAAGTATGTACTGAGAGGGGAGGGGTGAATCAGTACCTCTAAAACTTTTGTATCCTTTATCAATTAACCTTTGTAATCAATTGTATATCCATTCAATCCGATTTATACTATCTTGATGTGAGTTATATCAAATCATAACATTAACATACATGTGAACATTCATAGAATCATTCATGAAAGTAATTTGACACATAACACAAGATATGATATCGCAGAAAACTCCTGTAAGGAAGTAAAAATTGTGGTGGGGATGACACCCACAAAATCTTCACTATCTGTAGATTGGAAGGGGTCAGTTAAGGCTTACAATTTTGATCACTTCTGATGATCTACCCTGTTAAGAGTATCGGTGGAGAGCTGTTAAATTCAACTTTGTTAAGATCTTTAGCAACAATGTTGAGTGTGCACTCAGTTAAGAGATTTTTTGTTGGACTGTTAAATCCACCTTCCTTGAAAGGATTTTTACACTTTGCTCCACTTTTTATAATGATAGAAAATTACAAATTGACCTGGTAAATGCAATCTCCTATTGCTAATATAGATCCAATTTAGTTTACATAAAAATATTATCACCTATTTGTGATTTATTAATACTTATGATTCTCGGTATGCTCTGTTTTTGGTTCTTGCTAACCAATTTCACCTTTTGTTGTTCTTGTTCTTGAAACTCTCAATTTGATCCATAGATGTGCTCATCTGATTCATTCATGTTCTCCTCTCTCTTCACATTGTTAATAATGAATGTGCATCATCTATTTATAGATGGATTCACTTCATCAAGTTTCGATAAAAACAATGTTAACTCTAAGATCAGGTTTACAACTTATACCTAGATCTCCTAGTCTATGTGTTTTAAATCACTTAGACTGATTAAAGCACTTACATTCATGTATCTTGTCCCTAAAGAAATGGATTTAAAACAATTAAATATCCTATAAATAGAATACACTTTCTTTATCTGACGTGGAAGTTAGATCCACTTTTTGCGGGCTGCAACTGACTTTCAGTTCTGTCTGTCAATCATGCTTGACTGTCCTTTAGTTTTTTTTATGTCGGTTGCACTTTAACTGTCTTGTCAATCTACACTATATATTTCATATTGGATTCTTTTGTTGGGTTCCACTTTATCTTTCTACTTTGTGATTTCATTTTACACACTATGTTGTTTCATCGGTTCTCTTTGCACTTTGTCATCTTCGGTGATCTCTCAATATCTTATCTTCAGTTTGCTTAGTCCTGTCTTTTGGTGTATGTTTACTAAAAGTGTTGCTTTCATACTAATGACAAATTAATTTCATCAATCTCCCCCTTTGACATTAGTATCAAAAATTGATATGTGCAAAATACTAACAAAATGTTAAGTATATACAACATATATAATCCTTAGTCATTTAATGACTCCCCCTATGTATATGCCAGTATAATTGCACATATGATTTATTTTCTTATACATATCATTTTTCCCATATAAACATACATATACATATCTACCATTTACCCATCTTAATAAATTAATGAATACATATCATTTTCTCTTTTTGTATTTTGTACTCATCATGTTCCCCCTTTTTTGATATTAAGGCAAAGGTCTTTACCTTTAGAGCCTATCAAAATTGTGGGAGTGTGAAGACTTCATGTCTTCCATCATTTTCTCCCATTGTTCTTTGAGGTTCTCTAGAGCCATGTGCTCAAGTGTGATCTTGGAGTGCATGTCATAGATGTTGTCTATTATAGACATCTCAGGAGTTTCTATAAGTTGCCTTGCTAAACTGATATGTTGTTGGAGTAGTGTAAGGTTTGGCAGAAGTTGAGCTTGGAGCTCGGTTACTTCTTCCCTAAAGTGTGTTTCTACCTCCCATAGTTCTTGCCTTAACATTTTTATCTCAATTATCTTCTCATAATTTTTCTTAGCTGCATTATCTCCATTGATGGTTAAGCTTTGTGCACTATTTGTTAGATTTGTATCCAGCTTTGCAATGTTGTCACTATTCTCTTTAGTGAAATTTTCTATTGTGCTCAATTTTTGTATCAAGGTTATAGCTTCAGATATTATTGGATCTAATTCAGTTATGAAGTCTGATAACTTCACCTTATTTACCACCACTTCTTGGTTGATGTTCTCAATGAGATTTTTTTGGTACTTCATCTCGGCTCTCTCCTTAATTTCCTTCTCAACATCAATATTCTAAGTTGTGATTACATTGATGAGGGTAGCTAATTGATCTAGTATGGGCTTGTTCTGATCAATATCAACATCAGGCACAATTTGATGTAATATGTCCCGTGTTGTCACCAGTACCATGGAGTCCCTGTGTTGTTTCTTTAGCTTTTCTTGTAATGCCTTCATTTGGCATATTTCTCCATATTCTTGTAATGCTTCAAAGTCAAGTCTAGATGGGTCACACTTTAGTATTTCTATAAGTTCATCCAATGTGACCTCTAACTTGTTCTTCTTTGATTTCTTCTTCTTCTTCTGAGAATCACTAGAATGTAAAACCATTGCCAATTTCTCAGCCTTCTCTGTTGTGCTCAATGAAGTGACATGTTGTACTTCTTTCTGCTGCTTGGCATTGGTTTTAGCTTGTCAGGTGTTTGTAGACATCTCCACATTCACCTTGACATTGTCGATAGCACACTTGTAAGTTTCCTTAGGAGTACCATCTTTAGGTTTGTCTCCTTCATTGGTGTCCTTTGCTTCATTAGTCTTTGTTTCTACATTCTTGTCTTGTGTATCTGTATCCTTTTCTTTATCTCCTCCAGTAACCTTATCAGTGTTGGTTACATCTTGAGTATCTCTGATGTCTTGCTGACCATCGATGTTGTCTTTGTTTTCTTCTTCCCCTGCATCCTTGGGAGTATCCTTCTTAGGTGACTTGCTTGATTCTTGAAAGATATTGATAGCTTGTATCAATATTGGCATATTTCCTGGAATATTCACTTGTACAGTATCAATTTTTGTGTCCTTCTCATCGGTTTTATCCTTTTCAATAGTGACATCTTCATCTTTATTCACTTCCTCTGTTGGGTCATCGGTAATGTCTATGACATTAGTATCCATAATGTTGTCATTTATGGTATTTGGCCATGATTCATCTACAACATATGCAATCTTGTTGCCAGTTGTATCATCTTCTTCTTTATCTAACTCAATAGATGTGTCATCTTGAGTTTCCTTATCAACATCTTGTTGTTGAAGGTCTTTGTCAGGTATTTCCTCCTTAGTAGGTCTATTCATTATCTTGCACCATTTCTTGTGGCTATCCTTCTCAAGCTCAATAAGCTTTCCTTCAAGGAATTTGTATGCTCTTAGCTTCAATGAGAACTTTTTTTACTTTTCCATCATTTCAGCTATTTCAACCTTCTTTGATTTAGGTGGCATGAGAGAAAAAAGTGCTCTCTCTTATCTCTTCCTCATTCTTCAATGCAAATCTATAACGGGAGTATATTCTATCCAAGAGTTCCCTCGGTACATAACTACCTTCAAATTGAATCGGTACATATTTAAACTTGTACATTTTAGCTATAATGGCATCCTCTACTTTATTATGATCTTCTGGGTCTAACTTCAGCCATCTTCTAATCTTTGAATCTGATATAGATCCAGAGTTTGCAATAGATTTGCATATGTCATCAATAGATTCAGGAGGTGTTACCTTGACACTCTCTACCTCTACAACTTCATCCTGCTCGGTGTCTTCTATATCTTCTTGAGTTTTGATAAGCTTGGTTCCTCATTTGTTTTGTCCTCTCTTTTGTGCGGGATCTTTCCTCTTGTAAGTCCTGACCTTTCCTTTCTTTAGAGGTGAAGGAATAGAATCCTTTGATGTTTGGCTTCTTTTCCTAGAAGCAGCTATTGTCCTTGGCCTTTTAGTTGGTGGAGGAGGTGGTGAATCAGACTTTGTTTCCTCAGATTCATCCTTTCCTTCATCTTTACTGACAGATAACTATTCTTCAGTTTCTTCTTCCTGTTCAACTTCTTCATTATGTTCAGCTTCTTCCTCGGTTACTGAGAGTATCTTCTTCAGATTCTTCACCATTTTGTCCTTATTCCTTACAATTTTCTTAACAACTAGGCCAGATTTTATTCTTGTCTTGGCCTCTTCATATGTTCCAAATTTCAGTTGCTTCTTGTCCAATGGTTCATTGATCAAGGCATCAATTGCCTTAGTTGCAAGATCAATGTTGATATCATACTCTAATGGTTGCAACCATGTTGTCCTTGGTACAACAGGCTTAATGTATGTATTGTCTATGTCAACCATGAAGCATATCTCATCTTTATATTTTACAATGATTTGCTCAGGGATTCTTACCCTCTTTTGCATTTCGTCTTTGAATACATTGAATTATTCATCCATGAATGTCTCAAAGTTATCTCCCAGTGTATCTATATGCTTACTAATTTGCATGGTGACCGGTTTGGTGTTGTCCCATTTAACATCTCCAACTGAAGAGAATGTTTCTTGAAAATAAAAGAAGATACACATTATTAGTGAGCCAAAATTACATGTGTTTGACTTTGCATTCCTAATAGTCTTTAATTCCTCCTTCAAATGATTCAGGATTAGGTCAGATAAGTCTAATTGTGCTCCCTTCTTCACAATTTTGAACGTTGTGTCCACTGCACCTTATGCTATGTTGTTCAATCTTCTTGCCTAGAAGAATTTGTATCCTAGGACACATGCACCAAACTTGATCTCATCATCGGTTATTGTTGTAACTTTTAGTACTCTTCCATCCCATTTGGCTCCTGTCATTTTCTCAGTCTCAGCCTTTGGTAGATTCTTTAGTGCCTTAACTTTCTTGATTATAGGGTAACCACTGACCGCATGAATGATGTCTTGGGTTATTACCTTTGGTTCATCAAGCCATAGCTTATTGTTATGCATTCGACTTTGCACTAACCGAATCTATTCAGTTTTGAAAACCTTCGGGAACATTAGGGCATTGGTGAGCCCTTTTACTTCAATGTGCTTGTGTTCATCTTTCATTGTTTCACTACTATTGCAAAGATTCTTATAAGCTTCTTCTACCTCCGATGTTCCTATTTCTACAATCTTGCAATGTATGAAAGATCGAACATCTTTAATGAGTAAAACCCTAGCTGGAATGCATGAAAATGCACCAGCGTCATTGGGTTGTGAGGTAACCTCAGGATGGATCTTGTAATTAGGCTCCTCACATGCCAAATTCTTAATGAGTTTGAACTCATCTTTCTTTGCATTCTTGGATTTCATGGTTCTTGATGTCAAGGCCATTTTCAAATTTAGGGCTTCCTACGTAATGCATAAAAAATAGAGTTGTCAGTCTCATAGAGCTTATTGTTTGTGCTTGGAACGATTTCTAATCTGCTTGGGAGTCTTGTTGGTCGAGTCGTGGTCACTCTGTAACTTAGTTTCTCTTTGCTTAAAAATCACCTTGGTCGCTCTCCTCTGGGCGTCGTGACAAATGAGTCATTCTATTTCCCTATTTATAGATGTTTCCCTAAAACACGTGCCATAAATGCTTACCAACTCCTCAGTGTATGAAGACTGAGTTCCTCAGTGAAGACTTCACTTTCCTTTGGTAAAACTTATAATGTTTCAGAGAAGTCATTGTTCACTTACTTTTGCTGATAGGTTTTGGTGTCGCTGACAACTTGTTCATTTGCTTGTTTACCGATGACGCTCAGTTTATACTTTTCAACTTTTCTTTTAACCAATGCTTCTCAGTAATTGTAGGCATTCTTTTCTTTGAGAGTATACCAACAGGTTTCAGTATATATTCCCGAAAACATAGTTATCACATATTTTAACAAGTAATACCATGATGCATCTTTACTTATACTAATTTGGCATTATATCAATATATTATGGAACTGATGTAAAGTAATAGCTTTGGGTAATGCAGGTCCATACTTGTTCTTCTTAGGTGGGGGTGATGATGTCACCGGATCCATTGGATGGTGTTTCACCATTTAGATTGCTCGTTCTAGCTTCATCATTGCTTGAATCTTTAATCCAAATTTTATCTCTTTCCCTCTGAATATCATCAATGGTGTTTCCATTGGGATATGTGCTTATCTCTGTCATTCGGTCTCTGCAGTCTTTCTTGAGATGACCAACTTTATGACAGTGTAAGCATGCCATTACGGGGTTAGTCCAGCCTCTAGAATTTCTAGTCCATTGTCTCATACAGTTTGCAATAATGTGACCATATCTTCCACATGATGTATAATTTGTCCAAGTATTGTAGTCCCATACATACTGATTACAGACTCTCTTCGGTTGATAGGAATTTTCTTGACCTTTAGGCTTCCATGCTTGTCGTTTCCTTTTCCAGCATTCAAGATTTGTGTGCCCATTCATTTTTCATGTAGGATAGTATTTGTCCATGTAGGTTTCCCTCTTTGGTTGTTTCATCTCTAACTTACATTCATATGCTTTATGTCCTTTCTTGTTACATTTATAACAAAATCCTATGAATGAAGATGTAGATTTAGGAATACCTTTCATTTTGCCTCTACATACATTTGATGTATGGTCTTGCTTTCCATGGTGATTGCATGTAAGATTTCTTGGTCTTGAATTTGTATAGACATTCTTTGGATCAGATTGGTTTGATAATTCTCCATTCTTGGTAAAACCTAGACCAGTATTGTTGTTGACTCTTCGTTGTCTTTCAAGAAAATAATCCATTCTTTTATTTTTTTCTTTAGCTTTCTTGATAATTTCATTGTGTTGTTGCTGAATTCTTATTTCATGTTTCAAATTTTCATTCTCATCCCTCAGTTCACAAATAGCTTCTATTCTTTCAATGAGCTCAATATTTTTTTGTTTCCTTTTTGACTCATAAGAATAATCTCATTTTTAATCTCATGGTAATGCTCTGTAAATCTTTGTATTTCAGACTCTTTTTCTTTTAGCTTTTCTGTGATCTTTCTTCTATCATCAATAGTTAGTGTTTTATTGCTCATCTTGTCTAGCATTGTTCATGTCATGCCCCGAAATCCGGGCATAAAAACATTATTCTATTCAAACTTTAAATTTTTTTTTAACATGATATATTAGCTACGAACGAAGTTGAATTTACTTTCTTTAATACACCTATGAAAATATTACAAAGTTTAATAATTGAGAGCTAAATCAACAATATTAACTAATGCAATACCCTTAAGATTTTTCAATCACTTTATTAGGACATTGATAAAAATATTTCTGAAATAACCAGTATAGCATTAAATACACCTTTGGAATACATAGGAGACTTTATTACATGGGAATAACAGATTTCCAATCTCCTTTATACATTTCAAGGAGAAACTTTAAAACAGAAAGTGACTTTGAAAAAAGAGTACAACCAGGATTCCAAGACACCGGCTACACTTTCAGAAGCTTTCCCAGAACCTGCAAAAACATCAAGGTTGACCATGGAGGCTCACCTCCCAACCTAGGCCTTTGCAAGGCCACCCCCGAGCTAGGGGATCCATAAATGAATGGGAGACATACATACAACCAAGTATTCACAAAATCAAAGCCAACCATAAATCATCAAGAAATTCCCTC
>MU225899.1:563896-585270 GCA_018584345.1 Thuja plicata
TCACCAATGCATGAAATTTCCATACCTAGGGGAGGAGATCACAATTGGAGGAGATTCAAACCCATTCCAATATTGCAATTCTTTGAAGCCAAGTCATGAATTGTATATTCCTCATAATAGGGAAAGATTTACCCCTGATATTACCATGGAAGAAGCCAAAGAGGAAAAGTTAGAACCAACATCAAATGTCACATCTACTTCTAACACTATTCAAACTAACTCGACTACATCAACTAAGGGAAAAGAAAAGATGAGTTACGAGGGTTCAAATTCAAAGGATACTTCATGTCAAACTTCAACATTAAGGTTAGAATCCTCTAAACCCACTAAGGAAGAAACAGATCAAACTAAGCAGTATCACTATGAAAAGATGAGAGACCTAATGCATCAATTTGAGAAACAATTTAAAATTAACTCAAAAGGAGTAGGGGAATATTTTGTTTCCCTCTTCGATTTACCTACATCTCCAAGAACACATGGGAAACCATCCAAAGATCATCAACCTCATAAGTACAATTCCCATTTTTTGAGGGAATGTGACAAATAAGAAATGGACAAAGAAGATGATGAGGTATTACAATGGCTCTATAAAGAGGATGATAATATAGCTAATCCCAATGAAAGGGTGCAACATATCGATATCCAAATTGATCAATATGGAAAAGGATTTGATATCATGAAGAAAATGGGGTATAAGGGAAGAGGACCCTTAGGATTTTGACATAGAGGGTTGTTAGAACCTATTGAACCCGTTTGGAGAGCCAAAGAAGAGAAATTCGGCATAGGTTTTCAATATAAAGGAGAAAGTTCAAGTCCCATGCATGATTTCCATGCACATATTCATATGGTAGGTTCTGAAAGAAAAGATGATTCTAGGGACTATGAGTGGGATTCCTTGTTCGAAGACTCTTTTCATGACATAGAGGTTGATACCATTCACACTTATGGAATTCCTCCTAAAGTTGAAAATGAAGAACATATGGCTCAAGGGTTAAATTCAACTCAAATATCAAGTGAACCTCGACAAGTCAACATATAAAAAGCACCTATTTTCACTCAATGGGTAGGTGAACCTTGGGTACCTTCGTGGGTGGGAGATTCTACCCTAGTGTTTAATCCACATGATTTCTTTCCCATAGAAACCTTAGAGGACTCTGATGAAGAGGATTTCGATCCTTCTTCCATGGACCATCTTGAAGAGGCACATGTCATAGACCATGATGATACAATGTATGAACCATATAATGAAGTCATGTCCTTAACTCCTTCAAATGAAAACCCATTAAATGATTCTTTGTCCTTAATGCATCCCAAACTTATTGATTGGGATATGTCCGAGTCAAATGACTTACTCTACTTCCCAAATGACAATTCAATGGCCTTATACCTTAATGTGGTCGAACCCAATTCTTCCACCAATGAACTCACTCTGTACATGATGATAGGGGTAGGTGTTCAACCTTTTAATCCAAAAAATGAAGAGAAAATATACAAAAAAATGAGAAGTTCTAGTGGTGAAAACCACCATGTGGCAGTGCTAGATCCAAAAAAAGTAAACATAAAAGATGTTTCCGAAGGTGAAAACCCAACTGTGGCACCTAAGGGAGAAAGGTTGGACACCTTGCCAGCTCACAAAGCTGAAAGATCACCTATAGTTATTGAACCCACAGAAAAGGTCAACATTGGAATAGAAAAGGATCCTAAATTCATTCATTTAGCAGCATCCTTAAGTCCTTTAGAGAGAGAAGATTTCATTACATTCTTTCAAGAAAAACAAATCAAATTTGCATGGTCATATCCCGACATGCCCAAATTAGATCCAAGTTTCATAATGAATCACTTAAATGTGAAACCAGGGGTTAAGCCCGTAAAGCAGAAGTTGCAAAAAATGCATCCACATGTAGCCCTACTAGTCAAAGCTGAATTGGAGAAATTGCTCAAAGAAGGTTTTATAAGAGTAATAGCATATGCTGAATGGATCTCCAATATTGTACTAGTTACCAAACATGATAAAACAATAAGGGTTTGCACAGATTTCAGAGATTTAAACCTTGCTTATCCAAAAGATGACTTTCCCTTACCAAGCATTGATGCTATTGTAGACCTCATAGCAGGTCATTCTATGCTTTCACTTATGGATGGATTTAGTGGGTATAATCAAATTTGCATAGCACCTGAGGATCAAGAGAAGATAGATTTTACATGTCCATGGGGTACCTTTTGTTGGAATGTAATACCCTTCGGTCTTAAAAATGTCAGAGCCACTTATCAAAGAGCCATGACTACCATTTTCCATGACATGATGCACACCTTCATGGAAGATTATGTGGATGACATTTTAGCTAAGTCACATAAGAGAAAATATCATCTATTCATACTGGACAATATTTTTACAAGGCTAGAAAAATTCAAGGTGAGACTTAATCCAAAGAAATGTGCTTTTGGGGTACAATCTGGAAAACTCCTAGGGTACATTGTTTCAGCAAAAGGCATTGAAGTAGATCTTGAAAAGGTACAAGTAATAATGGACATGGACATTCCAAAGAATATTAGTCAAACGAGGTCACTTCAAGGAAGACTTCAATCTATAAGAAGGTTCATTTCTCAATTGGCAGAAAAATGCCATTCTTTCACCAGATTACTACATAAAGACACCATCTTCACATGGGATGAGGAGTGTGACAAAGCCTTTTCACTGTTAAAAACATACTTGATGAATCCTCCTATCTTAATGTCACCAATTCAAGGGAAACCTTTATTACTCTACATTTCAGCAACAGAAAAATCTTTAGGGGTCTTATTGGCACAAGGGGATGGTGAAGGGAAAGAAAGAGCTATCTACTATTTGAGTAGAACCTTGATCAAATATGAATTAAATTAAAGCTTCATGGAAAGGGCTTGCCTAGCAGTGGTATTTGCCTCTCAAAATTTAAGACACTATATGTTGTTACATAAAGTGAAACTCATAGCTAAAATTCATCCCTTGAAATACTTACTTAGCAAAATAGCTTTAACTGGAAGGATTGTGAAGTGGGTCATGGTACTTAGTGAATTTGACATTGAATATGTTGATAGGAAAGAAATCAAAGGTCAAGTTATAGCTGATCAATTGGCTGAATGTCCTCGAGAATCTACACATCCTATACAAGTGGAATTCCTAGATTCTACAATTGTGAATGTTGAAGCTAAGACATGGACTTTATACTTTGATGGATCATATGCCCAAAATAGCAGTGGAGCAGGAATTCTTTTGATTAGCCCACAAGGTTACACAATTCCAAAATCTTACAAGTTATTGTTCCCTTGCACCAATAACATAGCAGAGTATGAAGCTTTGGTCATCGGCATTAAGACAGCCTTGGAATGGAATGTCACAAAATTACAACTCTATGGGGACTCTCAACTAGTCATTAATCAAGTTAATGATGAGTATAATACTAAGGATGAAGAACTGTTGCCTTACAAGAACTTGGTGGACAACGGGAAGAAATACTTTGCTTTGATTACTTTTGTACAAATTCCAAGAGACAAGAATAGAGTAGCTGATGCAATGGCAACTTTGGCATCTTTACTCCAGCTACTCGATCAAAATGAAATGTATGAGTTCTTGGTGGAAGAATTGGTGAAACCAACATGTGCCCTACCTGAGACCCAAATTATTTCCCTTTTACATGGACATGACTCTCCATGGTATGGACCTATCTATGCTTACCTCAAAAATCAAACCCTACCCATAGACCAAACCCACGCTCAAAAGTGAAATTTCATAAGACAAGTAGCCCATTATACTATCCTTTCTAACACATTGTATTGTAAAGGTCTTGACGGAACACTCCTTAGATGTCTAGAGGAAGATGAATCAAAATTAGCTTTAAAAGATGTCCACAAGGGGATTTGTGGGTCACATTCAAATGGCTTAAACCTAGCTAAGAAAATCTTACGTATGGGGTACTTTTGGAAAACCTTAGAAAGAGACGCTTGTTAATATGTTAAAGTTTGCAAGAAATGTCAATACCATGGAAACTTGATTCATGTACCAGCACAAGAATTGAACCATTTTTCCACACCATGGTCATTCTATCAATGGGATTTTGACTTGATTGGCATGATTTATCCATCTTATTCAAATGGACACAAGTATATAATCACAGTGACATAATACTTTACTAAATGGGTTGAAGCTATCCCTTTATCAACTGCAATAGGAAAACAAATTTCCATGTTTATCCTAAATCATATCATTTGTAGATATGGCATTCCTCATGCCATCATCATGAATAATGGAAAACAGTTTAAGAACAAATATATTGATGAACTTTGTGACACATTCCACATTACACATCACTCTTCATCCATTTACTGTCCCCAAGGTAATGGACAAGCCGAAGCTACCAACAAGAATATCCTGAAAATACTTAAGAGATCCATTGGAAAATAAGGAAAGGATTGGCACCTTCAAATCAATCCAGTATTATGGGCCTATAGGACTAGTACTCAAACCCCAACAGGAGCTACACCTTTTTCTTTGGTTTATGGGGCCGAAGTTGTTCTCCCTTTAGAAGTTGAAATACCATCCCTCAGAGTTTCATTGCATGGATTAATAACTGATGAGGATTATAGAGTTTCCCACCTTCAAAAATTGGAATTGTTGGAGGAACATCAAACTAAAGCCTATGATCATTTGAAAGTGTATCAGAATCAAATTTCCAGGAACTATAACAAACATATCAAGCCAATAAACTTTCAAATAGGAGATCTAGTATTAAGAGAAAATCCAAAAAATCAGGCTGATAGAGAAAAGAAAGGGAAGTGGGAAGTAAATTATCTTGGTCCTTTTGTCATTGTTTCTTCATTTGGGATGAGGACCTACAAATTGGCTAATTGTGATGGTGATGAATTTCTAGAACCTATCAATAGCATTCATCTTAAGAGGTTCCACACCTGATTCAGAGGAAAGAGTATCAGAATAAAGAGTATAAGTTGAAGAGTGTCAGATGAGTCAAGCATCACCCTTGTACATGAGAAAATTCAAAAATACCAAAAAAAAGGAGAAAAGATCAAAAATACCAAAAAAATCAGAAATTTCAAAAAGCCGAAAACATTTGAAAAAGAGAAAAAAGTGCCTTGGTGAAAACCTAGCAATAGGCACCTTGGTAGCAAAAAAAAAGAGAAAAAGAGAAAAAGAGCGATAATCCAAAGAGGTGAAAACCTTGAAATAGGTGCCTTTTATCCCTTAGGTGTTTCCTAGTTGCATTTGTACATATTACGGTTTCCTCATCTCACTTATCCATATCCTCATTGCATCTGTCATTCGTGCATTGCCCTAATAGAGTCTCAAAGCTGCATTTTGTCACTTTCTAGGTTCAGTTTCCCTAAGTATCACATTGGTCACATTTATCACTTGGGGGCACACATCATAGATTTTGGTACCAACCAGATTCAATAGTGCAACATTTTGGTCACACATCGGAAGCAGATTTCTGGATTTAGGAGAGACATTTTGGAACCTTTGATGAATATCATTGTTCAACCCTAAATAGTTTGATGGCATAACATGATCCTTGAATCTCATTTGACTTATTTTATCAGGATTAAAAATTGACACACCCTAAATGATCAGATTGTTTGGAATTCTTATTTGAAAATCTTGATACATCTTGTAAACACTTGGAATTTTTTGATGAGTTTTTCATTGCCTTTTTCGAGTCATGCTCTTTTTTAGCTAATCAATGATGTTTCGGCTAGATTGGCAAGGATAAAAGACATGATGTTTTCTTAAGCTTCTGAGTGACTATTTTGAGGAAGATACTTTAACTTGTGTGAATTAGTCTAAAGACATTGTCATAAAAGACCGATAGAGGACATTCATACAGGATAGAGGGTTAACCTTTTTTTGTTTATGCAAAAGGATACCTTGGTTATTTATATTTTCCATATCTTAATACCAACATCCACTTGCAACATTGAATCTGATTAAACCGGTATTCATACTCCCATAGTTGGTTGTCCAACTAGTGAGGGTTGTACTTGGTTTCATAGAAAGGGTTACTACACGTGGGAAAGTCATATTCATATTCTTATGGTCGCAGTGGCACTAGTAAGGATTGTATCGACTCCTAGTTCCACAACGCTCTATGATGAAAATATATCTCCTTTTGCATTCCTTTTGCAAACCTCAAGGACAATTAGTTGCATTGCATCTTTGCATGTTAGATTAATTACATGTTGCTCTTTTGCTTGCGTTCTCAAATTCTTAGTTCTCAAATGGCTTGTCTTTCTAGCAATTTTTCAAGTTCAAGGGGGGGACAAAGGGTTGACAACATTTCATCAAAATCATATTGGTTCCAAGTCATTCAAAATGAGATTTTCCTTTGCATTCATCATCATTAGTCATTAGTCATTATACATTCATGTCAAGAGAAAATCAAGAAAAAGATACATTATTCATTATCCATATCATCATTTAGAACTGCATATCTTAAATTAAATTGCATACATTCAAAAACACAAAAAGATAGATGCATTTCATTTACCATAAGCACTAAGTATTGCATTCATTGCATTGCATAATCCATACATTGTTGAAACAAAAAACATATAGAGATAAATTACATTCACATCATTTGCATCCACTTATCTATGTCCTACTCTAAGACATTTGAATCCATCGCACAATAGAAATAAATACATCATAGAAACATATAGACATGCATAAAAGGAAATCTCATAACATCAGCAAAGGAGAAATCAAAGCTCATCATAAGATAAATGTCCATCATCAATGTCTATACCATAATCAGTACATCAAAGGTACATCAATAAAAATTGTCCATCAATGATACATCAAAGTCCTGATCAAAAAATACATATGATACAAATCCTGGGTCCATATCTGTCTCATGACCCAGTAGGGGCACCTAATCCATCCCTGGCCAAACCTGTGCCTGACCCACTTGCACCATCAGGATCTATATCACCTGCTCTATCCTATGAACTAGGAGGTGCCTGACTAGTGCTCACACTAGTTGTTAACTGAGCTAGAGTGGCCAGAAATTGCTGGAGCATGGTCGTGACCTGATCTAATCTCGTTGTAACTATAGTCATCCCAGCCTGTAACCCCCGAACATCCTACACTATATCATCTGAAACTAGAGATGCCTGCGATGCTGGAGGAGCCTATGGTGCCTAAGGTGCTAAAGGTACCTGCGGTATCACCTATGTTGAGCTCACCTATGGATCAACCTATGGTATCTATCCCTGTACAGGAACCTATCTCACCTCCTGGACCCATCTGTGCCTATGTCTTTCCCAATCTGTATCCACTCTCAATTGAGCCTGACCTTGTGGTACCTGTGCCCCTATTAGTCTCTTCCTCGGCTATCTAAAACCACCACCTCAGCCTCTCACATGGCCACCTCTCATCCGAGGCCCAGCTGCTCTCTGTACCCATGGCACTCTGGGTGCTCTCTGAACTCTGCGCCTGTGTGGTCTACCACCATCATCCCCATCATCTCCACCATCACCATCATCCTCATAAATCTCATCAACATTAGGGATAGGTTCTTCCAGATCCATGGATCTCATGAAATGATCTCACATGAACCACTCTCGATACTCTGCTGACATCCCTGTGTCTGCAACCTGTGGTAGCATATCCCAAACCCCATATCCTAGCTGATCTATCTATAGATAGGCTGACTGGTAGTCAACTTGTGCTCCCCACATTGACCTCTTAGCCTGTACTTGAGCATATAATGCCATACCCTATGGCATATCCTGCATTCGGCCAAACTGGCATAGAACTCTCCCATAGCAAAATCTCTCAATCACCAATGGTGATCGGCCTATCATCCATCGAGGTGAAAACATGTAGGGTAACTCATCATCATCCTCCCACCATCTCTCGCACTACAAGTATGGCCTCCAAACCACCTGATCTATATCATCAATCATGTGTCTCCAAAAATAAACCTTTCCCAGACAACGCTGGACAATCATACCGTCATATAGAAATGCATATGGGTAACCATGAGCCTGAAATTGCACTGACACTAGCCTAGTAATAGGGATATGCTCCCATGTCCACACCTATAACAAAACTGCACCTGCAAAAATAGCTCCACTGCGCCAATATACAATCTCATGCAAATCATGACACAACTGCGCCAATACACAGGAACCCCAATCCAATCTCTATGGATGAGAAATTAGGTCCTCTATAATCTGGCCCCATCTAATCACAAAACCACGTCCTCACCTATCTGGCAATAATAATCCACTATCACAGCTCCTAATAATGCTGGTAGGGTGAGAAATGAGGCAAACTGTGCCCAAGTAATGCAATCATCTACAATGGTGTTATCTCCAAACACTTGTCTGCATACACTGCTATCATATACTGAATCATAATACACCCACTCTCCATGAGTCAGGATCCTCAACAATCTATACACATCCTCTGGCGTAATAGTCATCTCACCCAGAGGTAAATGAAAGGTATTATGGTCAGAGTGCCATCGCTCTGCCATAGCTGTCAATAAACCTCGGTTCAACTAAAACTAAGGGAGATCTAAAAGGAAACTAAGTACACAAGTTTCAATAGTACGTTGCTTAGGAGGCATAAGCTCATCTACCAGGTCAAATATCCATAATGCTACACCTTGCACCCGCAACTTGTGATAATGCTTCTACATTTTGAAACAAAGTGCATCATGTTAGTTTTTCTCTTGATCAACCATTTTAAGTCAATCACAAAATATTAAATCTATCTTTGCTCTAACTTGAGCGTATCAACTTATTGTTCCTAACCTCTATATCGTGAGAAACAAGGACAATTTTTAATCATTTTTAATCAAATCTGATTGACCTATCAAACATTCATCATTATGACTTTTCTAATATCCTAAACACTACGTGACATTTTGGATGAACATTTTCTAGCTTGGAACCTAATTGAGTCATCTGGACGATCAATCAAACTAAGTTCATTTTTTTTCCTAAATCAACTTTAAAATTTATGGTAGGCGGCACTTAACTGAGTGTACACAAATTTTTAAGCCACGCAGATTTTTAATCTTTAAGTGGCACTTTACCATGCGGAGGTGGCACTTTACTATTCAGGCGGCCTTTTATAGGCCTACGTGGCTTTTAAACTATCATATGCGGCTTTTAAAACATGGTGTTTTTAGGCGGCACATTTTCTATTTTGGGTGGCAATTCTGACCTAGCTCCTATGTGGCTAAGGATCATGTGTACGTGGCTTTTCACAGTGCAGACGCAGCTTTTTACTACCCTACACAAAATTTTACCTATCCTACGCAGCATTTGGCTAAACTTTTTCAAAAAAGTAGTAAAAATATGCAATAAATGCAAATTTCAAAGCAATAAATGCACCAAGAGGGTTTGAACCACTCACCAAAGGCCCGTAGTCAGGAGGTCTCTGATATCAATGCACCCACTCGAACCTATGCTCTCGTATGGGGACCACCATCGCTATCAGTCGTCAGAAGATCAGAGAAAAAATCTCAATAGTGAAAAGTGAAAATGAATAGTAAATTTGGGTTTTTCAACCTATTTAAGCTATTTTAACCTATTTTATGAGATTTTTGACCCAATTAAACCTAATCTACATATTCTACTCACTGGGGAATTTGTTCACCATCTTTTCACATCATCATTTATCAGAAATGCTATCATCTTTGATATATCTTATTAGCATTGTTCATCCAAAACTTTTACCTATGATCAAGATGATTCCATTTTTGAGGGGGCATCATCATATCATCAAACTGGGATTCTGCAGCATATCTTGTATCTAATCTAGGGCATTAAAATTTCAAAGTTTATTAATCAGAGTTTCATATCAAGATTTTCATATCAAGGTTTCATATTGGGATTTCATATCAGAGTTTCATATCAAGGTTCCATATCAGATTTTCATATCAGCGTTTCATATCGGGAGTTTCATATTAGGATTTTCATATCAGGTTTTCATATCAACTCATTAGTATCATCTCAATGTTCAGGACAATCAAGCTTTCTTTGAATCAATGCGCTTCGCATATCAATTCAAAGAGGGGCATTTATAGACACCTAAAATTGACCAGGTGTATCTCAAGCATTCCAAATTATAAATCTCAGCCAAATGCTTCAAAATATCATCTCAATGCAAAACAAATGGACATTTATCAAATCAAAGGAACAAAATTCAAATTAAATTAAAAGATCAAGTAATCATGAAATCAAATAATTAAATTCAAGCCTACAAGGATTAATCAAATTATGCAATTGATTTTTCAATTGTATAGTTCAAATAAAAAAGGATCAAATCCAACCCAATCACCCTTCCATGGCTAATTTAATTAAATGATGGAATTATTTAATTCCTAATATCTTTTGACACAACCAACCAACTTTACCTCCATTTGAGAACACCTCAAAGCTTTTGGCTTAACCAAGCTTTGATCATGATCAACTCACTCTACCCCCAACCCTTGGGAAAATGCTATAAATACAAGCCATTTCCTTTGTGATTTGGATCCATGAATTCAAGAGCAAAAAGCATCCTTTCTATAGGCACATGAGGAGCATTTGAGAGCTTTTGAGAGAGTTTTAGCATTTGTATTTCATTTAGCATATCATGTTTAGGAGCATTTGTTATTTTCTCATATGATCTTGGAGCAATTTTTAGCATTTTGAGCATTCTAGCTATATTTGAGCATTCATTTTCATACATATCTCATTCTAGGATTGTCCTTGAGAGAGATTAAGCCTGAGATCTCTCTTAACAAAGGTTGGATAGAGAACCATGAGATGATATAGATTGTAGCTTCAATTCTTAGATTAACTTGTTTTATCTTTCCATAGAATTGTTGTCTTTCATCTTAATTTCATGAAGGTGTATTTTCTTACACACGATACTGAGAGGGGAGGGGTGAATCAATACCTCTAAAACTTTTGTATCCTTTATCAATTAACCTTTGTAATCAATCGTATTTCTATTTAATCTGATTTATACTATCTTGATGTGAGTTATATCAAATCATAACATTAACATACATGTGAATATTCATAGAAACATTCATGAAAGTAATTTGACACATAACACAAGATATGATATCACAGAAAACTCCTATAAGGAAGTAAAAATTGTGGTGGGGATGGCACCCACAAAATCTTCACTATCTATAGATTGGAAGGGGTCGGTTAAGGCTTACAATTTTGATCACTTCTGATGATCTACCCTGTTAAGAGTATCAGTGGAGACCTATAAAAGTATACTCTGTTAAGAGCTTTAGCAACATTGTTGAGTGTGCACTTGGTTAAGATATTTGTTGTTGGACTGTTAAATCCACCTTCCTTGAAAGGATTTTTACACTTTTCTCCACTTTTTAGAATGATAGAAAATGACAAATTGACCTGGTAAATGCAATCTCCTATTGCTGATAAAGATCCAATTTAGTTTACATAAAAATATTATCACCTAATTGTGATTGATTAATACCTCTGATTCTCGGTATGCTCTGTTCTTGGTTCTTGCTAACCAATTTCACCTTTTTCTTTTCTTATTCTTGAAACTCTCAATCTGATCCATAGATGTTCTCGTCTAATTCATTCATGTTCTCCTCTATCTTCACATCATTAATAATGAATGATTGCATCATCTATTTATAGATGGATTGACTTCATCAAGTTTTGATAAAAACAATGTTAACTCTAAGATCAGGTTTACAACTTATACCTAGATCTCCTAGTCTATGTGTTTTAAATCAGTTAGACTGATTAAATCACTTACATTCATGTATCTTGTCCCTAAATAAATTTATTTAAAACAATTAAATATCATATAAATAGAATACACTTGATTTATCTGATGTGGAAGTCAGATCCATTTTTTGCAAGCTGCAATTGACTTTTGGTTCTATTTGCCAGTCATGCTTGACTATCCTTCAGTTTTTTTCTGTCCGTTTCACTTTAACTATCTTTGTTGGGATTAATGGGAAGTATGTACTAAGAGGGGAGGGGTGAATCCGTACCTCTAACACTTTTATATCCCTTTATCAATTAACCTTTGTAATCAATTGTATATCCATTCAATCTGATTTAAACTATTTTGCTATGATTTATATCAAATCATAACATTAACATACATATGAACATTCATAGAAACATTCATAAAAATAATTTGACACATAAAACAAGATATGATATCGTATAAAATTCATGTGAGGAAGTAAAAACTGTGGTGGGGATGGCACCCACAAAATCTTCACTATCTGCAGATTGGAAAGGGCTGGTTAAGGCTTACAATTTGATCACTTCTGATGATCTACCCTATTAGGAGTATTGGTGGAGACCTTTTAAAGTATACTCTATTAATATCTTTAGCAACACAGTTGAGTGTGCACTCGGTTAAGATATTTGTTGTTGGACTGTTAAATCCACCTTCCTTGAAAGGATTTTTACAGTTTTCTCCACTTGTTAGAATGATAGCAAATTACAAATTGACTTGGTAAATGAAATCTCTTATTGCTGATACAGATCCAATTTATTTTACATAAAAATATTATCACCTAATTTTGATTGAATAATACCTCTGATTCTTAGTATGCTTTGTTCTTGGTTCTTGCTAACCTAATTCACCTTTTGTTGTTCCTGTTCTTGAAACTCTCAATCTGTTCCATAGATGTGCTCATATATTTCATTCATCTTCTCCTATATCTTCACATCATCTATTCATCCATAATAATGAATTATTTCATGATCTATTTATAGATGGATTGACTTCATTGAGTTTTGATAAAAACAATGTTAACTCTAAGATCAGGTTTACAACTTATACCTAGATCTCCTAGTCTACGTGTTTTAAATTAGTTAGACTGATTAAAGAACTTAAATTCATGTATCTTGTCCCTAAAGAAATGGATTTAAAACAAATAGATATCCTATAAATAGAATACACTTTCTTTATCTGACGTGGAAGTCAGATCTACTTTTTGCGGGCTGCAATTGACTTTTGGTTCTGTCTGTCGGTCATGCTTGACTATCCTTTGGTTTTTTTCTGTTGGTTGCTTTGTAACTATCTTTTCAGTGTGTACTGTAACTTGCATATTGGGTTCCTCTATCAGGTTCCACTTTATCTTTCTACTTTGGATTTTGGTTTACAAAGTAACTTGTGTCATCGGTTCTCTTTGTGCTTAGTCATCTTCAGTGATCTCTTAGTATCTGATCTTCGGTTCGCTCATGTCCTATCTTTCAGTGTAATCTTACCGAAAGTGTTTTTTTCATACTAATGGAAAATTAATGTCATCAATATCCCCCTTTGACATTAGTATCGAAAACTTATATGTGCAAAATACTAACAAAATGTTAAGTATATACAACATATATAATCCTTAGTCATTTAATGACTCCCCCTATGTATATGCTGGTATATCTGTACATATGATGTCTTTCCTTATACATATCATTTTCATCATTTTATCCTTTGTACGTATAATATCATTTTACCATATAACTATACCATATACATATCATATTTACCATTTTCCCATATGAATGAATGAATGTACATATCATCATTTTCCCCCTTTTTTGATATTAAGGGCAAAAGTCATTACCTTTAGAGCTTATCAAAAATTTGGGAATGTGAAGACTTCATGTCTTCCATAATTTTCTCCCATTGTTCTTTGAGGTTCTCATGAGCCATGTGCTTGAGTGTGATCTTTGAATGCATGTCGTAGATGCTATCTGCTATAGACATCTCGGGAGTTGCAATCAATTGCCTTGCTGAACTGATATGTTGTTGGAATAGTGTAATATTTGGTAGAATTTGAGCTTGGAGCTCGATTAATTCTTCTCTAAAGTGTGTTTCTTCCTCCTATATCTCTTTCCTTAACCTTTTAATCTCTATGATCTTCTTATAATTCAGTTTGACTACATTGTCTCCATCGGTGGTTAAGTTTTGTGCACTATTTGCTATATCAGTATCCAACTTTGCAATGTTGTCACTATTCTCCTTAGTGAACTTTTCTATTGTGCTCAACTTTTGAATTAAGGCTATATCTTTAGATATGATTGGATCTAATTCAGATATGAATTCTTATAGCTTTGCCTTATTTACTACCTCTTCTTGGCTGATATTCTTAATGATCTTCTGTTGGTACCTCATCTTGTCTCTCTCCTCTATTTCCTTCTCAACAACAATATTCTAAGTTGGGATTGCATCGATGAGGGTAGCTAATTGATCAAGTATTGGCTTGCTTTGATCAATATCAACATCGGGCACAATTTGATGTAGTATGTCTCATGTTGTCTCCAGTACCATGGAGTCCTTGTGTTATTTCTTCATCTTCTCTTGCAATGCCTTCCTTTGGCATATCTCTCCATATTCATATAATGCTTCAAATTCAAGTGTAGAGGGGTCACACTTCGATATTTCATTGAGTTCATCTAGGGTGACCTCTAACTTGTTCTTCTTTGATTTCTTCTTCTTCTTTTGTGACTTAGTATAATTTAAAACCATTGCCAATTTCTCGGCCTTCTCTGTTGTGCTTGATTAAGTGACCTTTTGTCAGTAGCATGCTTGTTGGTATCCTTAGGAGTACCATCTTTTGGTTTGTCTCCTTCATTTGTGTCCTTTGCTTCATCAGTCTTTTTTTCTACATTCTTGTCTTGAGTATCTGCATCCTTTTCCTTATCTCTTCCAGTAACCTTATTAGTGTCAGTTACATCTTGATTATCTCTGATGTCTTGCTGACCATCGGTGTTATCCTTTTTTGTTTCTTCCCTTGCATTGTTGGGAGTATCTTTCTTAGGTAACTTGCTTGATTCTTGCATGATATTGATAGATTGTATCAATATTGGAAGTTTTCCTATAATTTTCACCTATGCAGTATCAATTGTTGTGTCCTACTCATCAGTTTTTTCCTTTTAGCAGTGACATCTTCATCCTTATTTACTTCCTCTATTGGGTCATCAATAATTTCAATGACATTAGTATCCACAATGTTGTCATTTGTGCTATCTGGACATAATTCATTTGCAACATCTACAGTCTTATTTCCTATTGTGTCATCTTCTTCTTTATCTAACTCAATGAACATGTCATCTTGAGTTGCCTTGTCAACATCTTGTTGTTGAAGATCTTTGTTGGGGCTTTCCTCCTCAATAGTTCAATTCATAATCTTGCACCATTTCTTGTGACTGTCTTTCTTAAGTTCTATAAGCTTTCCTACAAGGATTTTTTGTGCTCTCAGCTTCGGTGAGAACTCCTTTTTGTACTTCTCCATCATTTCATCTATTTCAACCTTCTTTGATTCAGGTGGCATTAGAGAAACAAGTACTCTTTCTCTTATCTCTTTTTCATTTTTCAATGCAAATTTCTAATGGGAGTATAATCTATCCAAGAGTTCCCTTGGTACATACTGGCTTCAAATTGTACTAGTACATATTTGAAGTTGTACATTTTTTCTATCATGGCCTCCTCAATTTTACTTTGATCTTCTGGATTTAGTTTTGACCATCTTCTAATGTTTGGATCTGTAATAGATCCAGAATTTGCAATATATACACAAATGTCATCAATAGAGTCAGGTTATTTTACCTTGACACTTTCTGCTTCAATAGCTTCATCCTACTCGATGTCTTCTATATCCTCTTGGGTTCTTATGAATTTCCTTTCTTTCTTGTTTTTCCCTCTTTTTGGTGCTGGAGCTTTCCTCTTGTAACTCCTGACCTTTTCTTTCTTTAGAGGTGAAGGAGTAGAATCTTTTGATGTTTGGCTTCTTTTCCTAGAAGGAGGTTTTTTCCTTGGCTTTTTAGTTGGTGGATGAGGTGGTGAATCTGAATCTATTTCCTTGAAGTCATCCTTTCTTCATTTTTACCGACAGATAATTGTTCTTCGGTTTCTTCCTCCTTTTCAACTTCTTCATATTGTTCAGCATCTTCCTCAATTGCTGACAATATCCTTTTTTAGATTCTTCACCATCTTGTCCTTCTTCCTGACAATTTTCTTCACAACTAGGAAAGATTTGATTCTTGTCTTGGCCTCTTCATATGTTTCAAATTTCAGTTTTTTCTTGTCTAATGGTTCATTGATCAAGGCATCAATTTCCTTAGTTGCAAGATCAATGTTAATCTCATACTCTAATGGTTCTAACCATGTTATCCTTGTTACAATAGGCTTAATGTATGTATTGTCAGTATCAACCATGAAGCATATCTCATCCTTATATTGTTCAATGAGTTGCTCGGGGATTCTTACCCTCTTTTGAATTTGGTCTTTGAATACATTGAAGTATTCATCCACGAATGTCTCAAAGTTATCTTCCAGTGTAGCTATGTGCTCATTGATTTTCATGGTGACTGGTTTGGTGTTGTCCCATTTAACATCTCCAACTGATGGGAATTTTTCTTGAAAATAAAAGAAGATACACATTATTATTGAGCCAAACTTACAAGTGTTTGACTTTGCAATCCTGATAGTCTTTAGATTGTCTTTCAACTGATTCCTGAGTAGTTCAGATAAATCCAATTGTGTTCCCTTCTTTAGAATTTTGGATGCTATGTCCACTGCACCTAATGCTATGCTATTCAATCTTATTGCTTGGAAGAATTTATAGCCCAGAACACATGCACCGAACTTGATCTCATTATTAGTTATAATTGTAAATTTTAGTCCTCTTCCCTCCCGTTTCAGGTAACTGGTGACCACATGAATGATGTCTCAGGTTATTAACTTTGATTCATCAAGCCATAGCTTGTTGTTATGCATTTGGCTTAGCACTAACTGAATCCATTCAGTTTTGAAAACCTTCAGAAAAATTAGGGAATTGGTGAGCCCTTTCACTTTAATATGTTTTTGCTCATCCTTAAGTGTTCCATCATCATTGCAGAACTTCTTGTAAGCTTCTTCAATCTCTGATGTTCCTATCTCTACAATCTTGCAGTGTATGAACGATCAAACATCTTCAACAAGTAAAACCCTAGCTGGAATGTGTGAAAATGCACTAGCATCATCGGGTTGTGAGGAAACCTCAGGATGGATCTTGTAGTTAGGTTCCTCACATGCCAAATTCTTAATGAGTTTGAACTCATCTTTCTTTGCGTTCTTGGATTTCACAGTTTGAGAAGTCGAGGCCATTTTTAGAAATTTAGGGCTTCTTGCGTAATGTGTAAAAATAGAGTTTTTAGTTCTTTGGAACTTATTATTTACTATAGAAAATATTCATGATCTGCTTAGGAGTGTTATTTTTCAATTCGTGATCTCTCTATGATCCCTTCGCTCTGTGCTCAAAAATCTCCTTGGTCGCTCTGCTCTGGGTGTCATGAACAAATGAGTTGTTTCAATGCCCTATTTATAGTCATTGCCCTAAAATGCATTCCATAAATTCTTACCAACTCCTCGGTGTATGAAGACTAAGTTCATCAGTGAAGACTTTACATCCTTCAGTGATACTTAAAACATTTCAGAGCACTCGTTGTTCACATTGATTTTACCGACAGGTTTCAGTGTCACTAACAACTTGTTCATTTGCTTGTTTACCAAAGAGGCTCAGTTTATACTTAGCAACTTTTTCTCTTAACCGATGCTTCTCGATAAATGTAGGCAATCTTAGCTTTGAGTGTCTACCGACGAGTTTCAGTATATATGCCTGAAAGCATAGTTATCACATATTTTAATAAGTAATACCATGATGCATCTTTCTTATGCTAATTTGGCATTATATCAACATATTATAGAATTTATGTAGAATGATACCTTGGGGTAATGCATTTCCATACTTGTTATGCTTAAGTGGGGGTGGTGATGTCACTAGATCCATTGGATGGGGTGTCACCATTTGCATTGCTTGTTCCAACTTCATCATTGCTCGAAGCTTTTCTCCACATTTTGTCTCTAGCCCTCCAAATATCTTCAATGGTGTTTCCATTGGGATATGTGCTTGTCTCTGTCATTTGGTCTCTGCAGTCTTTCTTGAGATGACCAAATTTATGCCAATGTAAGCATTCCATTCTGGGGTTAGTCCAGCCTCTAGAATTTATAGTCTATTGTCTCATATAGTTTGTAGCAATGTGACCATATCTTCCACATGTTGTACAATTTGTCCAAGTATTGTAGTCCCATACATAATGATTACCGACTCTCTTCGGTTGATAGGGAGTTTCTTGACCTTTATGCTTCCATGCTTTCCTTGTCTTTTTCCATCATTCAAGAGTTGTGTGCCCATTCATTTTACATGTAGGATAGTATTTGTCCATGTAGGTTTCCTTCTTTGGTTGTTTCATCTCAAACTTACATTCATATACTTTATGTCCTTTCTTGTTAGATTTATAACAGAATCCTATGAATGAAGATGTAGATTTAGGAATACCTTTCATTTTGCCTTTGCATACATTTGATGTATGGCCTTGATTTCCACAGTGACTGCATGTAAGCTTTCTTGGTCTTGAATTTGTGTAGACATTATTTAGATCAGCTTGATTTGATGATTCTCCATTCTCGGCAAGACCTAGATGGTATTGTTCTTGACTCTTCGTTGTCCTTTAAGAAAATCATCCATTATTTTATTGCTTTCTTTAGCTTTCTTGATAATTTCATTATTTTGTTGCTGAATTCTTATTTCATGTTTCAAATTTTCATTCTCACCCCTTAGTTCATCGATAGCTTCTATTCTTTCAATGAGTTCAACATTTAATTTTTTTGCCTCTTGAATCATAAGAATAATCTAATTTGTAATTTCATGGTGATGCTCTATAAGTCTTTGTATTTCAGACTCTTTTTCTTATATCTTTACTATGATATTTCATCTATCATCAATAGCTAGTGTTCTTTCTTCCTCAACTTGTCTAGCATTGTTCATCACATCAATAATCCTTACCATCTGTGTCTCTTGACAGATTTGTAGAGATATAACTTGTCTAGCCAGATGTAGATTTATTTCAGTTAGGCTTGTGATGCTTTCTTGTGATGTATATAATGTTTTTCTTGTAGTTGATCCTGAAGACTCAAATAAATCTGGTTTCTCTTCCTCGTGATAATCTGTCTCATTACAACGAGATGCCATATTATTTCTTTCATCTAGCAATTGTCTCATACTGATTCTAGCTTCTTTATGTTGTTCAAAGAACATTTTAATTTCAAGATTTTTGTTCTCAATATTTTTATCAAGTTTTTACTTCTCCATTGTATGATCTTTTCACTAAAGCCTTTAAGATTTCCAAGAAGAGACTTAGCTCTGATACCAATTTTTGGGATTAATGGGAAGTATGTATTGAGAGGGGAGGGGTGAATCAGTACCTCTAAAACTTTTATATCCCTTTATCTATTAACCTTTGTAATCAATTTTATATCCATTCAATATAATTTAAACTATCTTGATGTGAGTTATATCAAATCATAACATTAACATAAATGTGAACATTCATAGAAACATTCATGAAAGTAATTTGACACATAACATAAGATATGATATTGCAGAAAACTCCTGTGAGGAAGTAAAAACTACGATGGGGATGACACCCACAAAATATTCACTATCTATAGATTGGAAGGGGTCGGTTAAGGCTTATAATTTGATCACTTATGATGATCTACCCTGTTAGGAGTATCGGTGGAGACCTGTTAAATTCTACTCCATTAAGAGCTTTAGCAACACTATTGAGTGTGCATTCAGTTAAGAGATTTGTTGTTGGAATGTTAAATCCACCTTCCTTGAAAGGATTTTTACACTTTGCTCCACTTGTTAGAATGATAGAAAATTACAAATTGACCTAGTAAATGCAATCTCCTATTGCTAATACAGATTCAATTTAGTTTACATAAAAATATTATCGCCTAATTGTGATTGAATAATACCTTTGATTCTCGGTATACTCTATTCTTGGTTCTTGCTAACTAAATTCACCTTTTGTTGTTCTTGTTCTTGAAACTCTCAATCTGATCCATAGATGTGCTCGTCTGATTCACTCATGTTCTCCTCTCTCTTCACATCATCTATTCATCCATAATAATGAATCATTGCATCATCTATTTATAGATGGATTGACTTCATCAAGTTTTGATAAAAACAATGTTAACTCTAAGATCAGGTTTACAACTTATACCTAGATGTCCTAGTCTATATGTTTTAAATCAGTTACACTAATTAAAGCACTTACATTCATGTATCTTTTCCCTAAAGAAATGGATTTAAAAAAAATAGATATCCTATAAATATAATACACTTGCTTTATCTGACATGGAAGTCAGATCCACTTTTTGTGGGCTTCAATTGACTTGCGGTTCTGTCTATTGGTCATGCTTGACTTTCCTTCAGTTTTTTTCTATCGGTTGCTCTATAACTGTCTTGTTGGTTTGCACTGTAACTTTCATATCAGGTTCCTCTATTCTTATTCCACTTTATCTTTCTTCTTTTGATTTTTTTTTACACACTAACTTGTGTCATCGGTTCTCTTTGCACTTAGTCATTTTCGGTGATCTCTTAGTATCTGATCTTCGGTTTGCTCATGTCTTTTCTTTCAGTGTAACCTTACCAAAAGTGTTGTTTGCATACTAATGGAAAATTAATGTCATTATTCTTGTTATTCTGCACTGTATCTTGCATATGGGGTTCCTTTGTCAGGTTCTACTTTATCTTTCTTCTTTGTGATTTCAGTTTACACACTAAGTTGTGTCGCGGTTCTCTTTGAACTTTGTCATCTTTAGTGATCTGTTAATATCTGATCTTTGGTTTGCTCAGTCATGTCTTTTGGTGTATGTTTACTGAAAGTGTTGTTTGCATACTAATGGAAAATTAATGTCATCCCAAACTAAGAATAAAATCTTTACTATCAGAGGAGAGGTCTATGCAGAATATGAGGGGATGTCCTACTTTATTTTTCAGAGAGCCCTAGCTGGTGCCAGAAGTAGGTGGAATATACTACAAGAAGCATTCAAGAAATCAAAGCCACGTAGCCCTATTAATCTTGAGGTAGTGATCCAAAAAGAACCAAAGTATATCTAGCTAGAAAGGTAGATTAGACACAAGCTCTAGTGTCCCCTTACAATAAGCCACCTATGCTCCTATGGCATTTTTATGATGCCAATGTTGCAAGGCTTGATCAACTACAGTAGGACTACAGGGTGGATGTCTGGGAAAAGACTAGAGGTTTCTACTATACCTTTAAGAGCCAAAGGAGAGGAAGGATAGAGGGTCAGGAGTTCAGAGGAATTGAAAAGAAATGCAATGCTTGAGGACAAGCATTTTACTTGTCAAGGGGTAGATGATGAGATAATTTATTGTCTCTATTTTATGTTATCTTGATGCTATGTTTAAAACAATTACCAAGACATTTGTGTACCTATACCTATTTAAGCTTGTGATAAGTACAGT
>MU225899.1:588489-600316 GCA_018584345.1 Thuja plicata
ATATATATATACAGAGAGAGAGAGAGAGGGGAAAATATAAATGTTAGCCTTTTCATTTGACGTGTCTCTATGTTCTGTGACAAGTTTCATGAATATATTTTATTCTGATACTATTTCCATGGATTAAATGTAATACTCTTTCAAATTCAATAATCAAGGATTATTTGAGTTTTTCATGCACATTTGTTGCATTTGAGTTAAATTGGTTGTTTCTTTCTATTCATGGAGTGGAGTAATTACTTCAGTAGATGTAACAAGGGTATTCTATTGACAAATGGATTTCTAATAATGGTCACAGTGCAAAGCTCTAGTAGTCTTATTATCATAAGGTGATAATATTTTTTCAAGAAAGATTTGCAAAACATGTTTAGTATTACAGGATGAAATGCTAGTTATATGACTCTGTAGCCCTTCTCTTAGCACTAGTCAAGCCTTATATATTTTATGTTCTTTCAGTTTGACCTGGAACCCCTAAATCACACATCATCTTTACTTTTTATTGTTATGTTGTTCTTATCTAATGCGCCATATAGGTTGGCGTTCAATGGATAATTAGCCATTATCTAGTATCTCCCTAATATGTTGAGCACCTTATGTGAGATCATATGCTTTGTTTTGATGTTGTTTGTAGACATAGTGTAAAATATGTTTTTTCATCAAGGGACCACCTTCTTGGGTTTTACAGGGCCCAAAGTGAAGAAGGGTTTAATAGATCCTTGTCAGTTGGTCCAAGTCTCATAGATTCCTAATTATTGGAGTTGGCTTCGCCATAGGTAATTGATCCATTAACTAGGTTGCTATTTTTTAGTGTAAACATGTTCTGAGAACCAATAAAATGGAAACTCTATTGGAGAAATTTATGAGGAGTTTGGTTATAGAAAATTTGAAGTGAGATGCTCCTTGTTTTGTTGAATGAGACCCAGGCCATGTTGTTTTTTAGAGTCGTGTGTTTATTTTGAAAATTTCTAGCTCCCTGTCTAGTGAGTCAATTATCATAAATGTTGCATAAGAATTTGTTTTATCTTTCAATGTAAGTCTATCTAGATCTATTCATTTTTTAAGATTGCTTCATATTATCTCACAAGTTGTTTGTGTTGAGTCTGAGATCTCTGCACCAGTATGCATTAAGAAAGAAATAAAGGACTTATAGTAGAGATAAAGCATATTTGAGCTCTTATGATGAAGTACCTGGTCAAGGAAGGAATACATATGATGTCATATTTTTGGATATGGAGGTATTTATCATGATGTTGTTGGTTTTTAAGAAAGTTTGAGTTGAGAGGAAGTTTTAGTTTTTTCAGGTACTTGTCCTCTGCAAAGAGGTGGAGAATCTACCAAAGAAATTAATGAAGATGTGAAGGTAACTTTGGATCTATTGGTATTTCCAGCCAGCTAACTAATTTGAATAAAATAGAACACTCCAAGTATTTTTATTTTCATGATTCAAATTTTTTTCCATGAAGGTCATTTGTAGAAAATCTTTCCCTATCAAGTGATTTCAACACTAAGAAAGGGAATGGTAGTAGTTGTGTTCCATACTTTTGGGTTATAATTTTTAGATTATAATCAGTTAATGAAGTATATTTGGAGTTGTGTGTTTTAATATTTAAATACTTTGATAAAAGAAAGAAATAAGGAAGTGAATGATCTGTTGCAAGGTTGAGGTTTGAAATTTATAAGAAGTACAAGAAAATGCATCATTTGTCTATACATCCCTATGAGGTATCAAATGTAAATGTGAAAAACATTCAGCCTATGTCAAATCCTTGTAGTATTTTCTCTATCAAAAGAGATATGTCATTATGTTTTTATGGTAATAAAGGTTTACCACATATTATCCTGACCAAGGTTAGGAAATATTTTCCAAAATTCAATGGAAAAAATTCAGAATCGGCAAGTCAACATTTACATAAGTTTACTAATTTAAAGGGTGATTTTGATATATGTCAGGAAGATATTTTTATAAAAATAATAGTTCAAAATTTGAAAGAAGATGCCTGAGATTGGTTTACATATTTTCTAGTATATTTTGTCTCTTCATGGGATGAGTTATATGCAGCTTTCACAGAACAATTTGGTGAAAGAGTTAGTGGAAGTTCAGTAATAAGAAGCTTCACATAAATTCAAAGGGAAGTAGATGAGATAGTCCCTTCTTTTAATATCATATTTACAAGGAAATTGAATGAAATTCCAAGAGTATATAGGGTCAATAGTGAAGTATGTTTGGTTGTTTACCTAGCTGAATTTGATGAAGAAATGAGATACTTGTTGAGAGATAAGGATCCTCAAACTTTGCATCAGGATTACAAGAAAACAATGAACATTGAGAAAAACTTTAAATATGGAATACCTAGAGGCTATCTATCTCCAAGTGTTTGTTTTCTTAAGACACAAAATATTGAAGAAAGATGTGAATCAAAAAGTGAAGATCAATGTTAAAGCATTTACATCCATGATGATCACACTATGAGATGTGATTCAAACAAATATACGAGTGAGTAAAACTTTTCCCAGATGGTGTTTATTCCTCATATTAGTGAAGAAAGGGTTAGTGAGAAGTTATGTGACATAATTGATGCAAAGATGGAAATAGTTTCAGCATCATGTAACAAAAAGATTAATTGTTTCAATAAGGAGACCACACAGAATGTCCAATTGCATCCATGTGATTAAAATTAATCAAATAGATTATATGAAGAGATGGGAAGTTATACTTATATTGAATAAAATATTGGTATATAGGATTTTGATGACATAGACTTATTCTCGCATGAATCAATCAGATATGATGTTGAGAGATTGAATAAGAAGATGCAACCAATTTTGGTTCATAATGTTGTTGATATAGAAGAGCCTTCTGACTATATTTTTCAGATTACAAAGGTATGACTGAAAGTTCAAGTATGTATACTGATCAATAACCAGGATTGTTTTCAGTTCATGGTTGATTGCAATTATGATTGTGATGGACTCCATATGTGAAATTTCAGAGTGTGATGATGATGATGATGATGATGATGAAAATTCAATTTTCTACATGGAGGAGATAAAGATGGTTGCATCAAAAATTAAAGTTTGGGAAAACCCCTTATTTAGTGAGCCTTAATTTTCATCAAATAGTATTAATGATGATCCTTATTGGTGTAGAAATAATTCACTCTTTATTGAGAACTCTGATGAGCACCCCGAAGACATTATTTATAAATATTTTACAATTGCAGTGAATATTGAAAATGAGATTGAGTATTATATTTCACCTCATTTGGAAGAATATAAGTATGTTCTATTTCCAATTTATTGGGGAGGTACCTTGATTGAGAAGGAAAGTAATATGAAAAGTGAAGAATATGAATGCTTCTCATATGATGAATGTAAGCCATATGTTTTGTGTGATGAAAAAAATCTTCAGTGTATATTTGAATATACAATGTAGAGGGACAGTGAATACACTAATGGAAGGGGATTACATTGCAACAGTGGTATAGTGGTAGCAAATATGGGTTAAAAGAGAACAGGTCTTTCAGTGGGCTGGTTTTTTATAGAGGTAGAATCGATATTTTCCTTTTTATTTGGTGGCCTAGGGCCCTCAAATGAGTTTCAAAGTTTTGAATAAGAAATTGGAACCTAGATATGGATAGTCTTCTTCTTCACCAAAGAGTCTTGTTTTCTCACTTCATTCCAGTGGAATGAACATCCCCAAACGGAGCCATTAATAGTGCCTAAAAATGTATCTGCAAATATATTATTTCCTTGGTGATTTTTCTTGTTGTTATAAGGGAATTGTTCCTAGTTGTTTTAAAGGGGTTTAGAATGAATGTTTTGTAAGATGATCAAACATTTATTTTTGTCTAACCCTAGCCCTATTATTTTTCTTCATTAGCTTTTATGAATTAATTTGTAAGTGTCAACATCATTAAAAGGGGACTAGGTTATTTAAGTCTCTAGGTTCATTGATTCTAAGTTTTCGACCCTGTGGTTTCTCTTTGCCAAGGCCTAAATTTTTTTACTAAGTGGTCCCTTTTTAATCCTAATCAGTGACGGTCAATGCTTCTAGTAATAGTTTTCAATTTTCTTAACTTTTTTCAGTCTCGCAATGAAAGATGTAACTGCTAGAATTGATCATGATTATACGAGAAGGTGACACCTGGCACTTTTCAAGCAACTAAAGGATTGTGGTCTTTCTTTCCTATGGTTTCAGTTTGTGGTTGTTTATCTATCACGCTACTAATGGGACCATCTTTTAGCACATGCAATATTTGAGCGGTGATCTTATATCTAAACATTAAAGTTGCTTGAGTTTTAAGAGACTGCAATGATGTTCATTAGGTAAAGATAGAAAAAGATCAATGGTTATTATTAATTTGTGATCAGTGTTACTAGGATATTTAGCAATCGTGAATCTAAGAGATGATGCCACATGTCCTAGCTAGAGTTTAGGTAAACTTAAATATTGTAGAAAGAGGTAATGACAAAATTGACGTGGAACCATCTTGTTTGATGAGGTGGGATTTATCTTGCCACTATGGCGGTTAGATTCAGTTTGACCAATGTATGTCTTTGATGCGCTAGTCTATGATGTAGAGCCCTTTGGTAATGTCCTTAAGAGAGAGCTAGTTTCTATTAGAATAGTTCCAAAGGATAATTGAGAGGGGGGGGTGAATCAGTTATCAGTAACTTTAATTGTTTTTACTTCTTTAACTTCAGAATACAATAAAGTAAATGCACATTCAGATAACACAGTACACAACACACAATTTGATTACGGGGAAACCAAATGGTAAAAACTCTAGTGGGAATTAGCACCCATGATGAACTATGCTTGTTCATAGTAATCCCTGTTAGAAGATCTTGCAACCCTGTTAGGAGTTGTTCTTTAAAAAGAAATAAGTATAGTGACCTGGTTAAGGGTCTGACCCTATTAGGAGTCTTTTACAAATAACCCTGTTAGGGGTGAGGAATCACTTTCCAAAAGCTCACTGCTATAATGGTGAAGGCTACAACCTTCTATAGAATAGATATGCACTATATCTAATGATGGACTGTAGAGTAGACCTACTGTCTTGATCAGTTCCAATGTATTGTAATTTTCTACTTCTTCTTCATGTAGACTCTTGATGAATGAACCACAACTGATATTATGCTTTATACATTTTGTGTCTCTTTTCATATCATTCACACTTAGCATATCATAAATGACTTGCTATAACTATCTTCCTCAAATTATGAGATCATGGGACCTGCAAGACAACTCGTCATAACATCCTTGTTCACTCTACTAATCACGCAAGCATAATTACAACCACACAAATATAAACTAAATAGATGCGATGCTTCACTAAGACGGCTTCACCAAATCAACTCTAACTTGCAATCTTCTTGAAACATGTTAGGCACCTTTAGATAACTATAATCAACTCATAACTAATCATGAATATACACACGCATATCCTAAAGATAGGCACAACTCAAGAAACACGTTAAATACTTCAGATCTGAACAAATACTCTTCCAGAACTGTAACTGCCAATAACAAAATTACACAACTTGACTAAAACATCATATCTGGATCTGTGTGTATGAACATAACATAATAAAAATGTCTACAACATGTATCTAACCATGCAAGGCTTGACATCATCATTCTGATAAGTACATATAGAATCACTACTGTGTATTATATGTTGTCACCAATGACAAACATACAATCAATCAACTACACAGAAACAAATCTCCAAAAATCTCCCCCTTTGACATTGATGGCAACATATGATATTAAAAACATCCTCTATTCATGGTGTCCTCTTTCTTTTACAATCTTCTCAATATCCTCATCAAAGATTTCTCTACACTGTTGTAGTTCCTCTGACTGTGTTTGTGTTCCATATATATACTCCCCTAGAGTATATTCTCCCCCTTAGTACATACTCCCCCTTTGACATCAATGGAAAATGGTGCCATAAACCATTAGGCATAGGTACTACTCCAGAAGTAGAGTACTCAACCATTTATCAGTCACAAAGGACTAATGTTCTTCCTGTATTCTCTAATCAGACATAGGAGAGGGAATTACTCCCAACTTCTCTCTGAGATACTCAAAAGTATCTTTCGATAAAGGTTTTGTGAAAATATCTGCCAACTGTTCTTTGGTGCTTACATAGTCTAATTTCACTTCTTTGTCTACAACTTTTTCTCTTAGAAAGTGGTAGTTGATCTCTATGTGTTTTGTCTTTGCGTGCATCACAGGGTTCTTAGACATGTTAATAGTGCTAGTGTTGTCACAGTGAATAAAAATAGGATAATCAACTTGAATACCAAAGTATTTAACCATCTGCTTGATCCAAACCATGGTTGAACAATTCAGTGTTGCTACAACATATTCAGATTCTACTGTTGACTGAGAAATACAGTTTTGCTTCTTGCTTATCCAAGAAACCAACCTATCTCCAAGAAATATTGGTCCTCCTGAAGTACTCTTCCTATCATCAATACAACCTGCCCAATCTGCATCTGTATACACATGAAGTTGTACATTCTCTAATTTAGGATACCATAAACCATAGTCTATAGTTTCCTTTAGATATCTGAATATCCTCTTGATTTCCATTAGGTGATTCTGCTTGGGTTCAGCTGCAAATCTTCCAACAATGCCAACTGCATTAGATATGTCAGGTCTAGATTGAGTTAGATAAATGAGTTTTCCAATCATAGATTTGTACAATGTCTTATCAACTGTTGTAGAATCATCATCTTTAGAAAGCTTTCTTCCTATAATCATAGGAGTGCATATTGGCTTACATTCTTCCATCTTGAAGGTCTTCAATATTTCCTTCACATATTTTGACTAATTAATGAATATACCTTTATCTATTTGCTTTACATTTAGTCCCAAAAAGTATTTTATAGGACTAATCATTCTCATTTCAAATTCATTCTGCATTTATTTTGCAAATGTTGTACTAATCTTGTCATTACCTCCAAAGATAATTTCATCAACAAATATGGAAACTAGTAGTAATCCATCAGGTGTCTCTCTTGTGAATAGGTTACAATTTGTTGCACCTTTCTTGAATCCAATCTTGGTAAGATAACTTTCAAGTCTCTCATACCAAACTCTTGGGGCCTGTTTAAGACCATAAAGTGTTTTCTTCAATCTGCATACCATGTCTAGTTTATCTGAAAGATTAAATCCTTCAGGTTGTTCTATGTAGACTTCTTCCTTCAAGTCACCATTTAGAAAAGCTAACTTTACATCCATTTGATAAACTTTAAACTCTTTGAATGTTGCATAGGCCAAGAAAAATTTAATGGCTTCCAGGCTTCTCACAGGGGAAAATGTATTAGTGTAGTCTATTCCTTCTCTCTGCGCATATCCTTTACATACCAATCTTGCTTTGTTTCTTACTATTGTACCTTCTTCATTCATCTTGTTTTTGAATACCCACTTTGTTCCAATCACATTTTTTTCACTGGGTCTACCAACCAATTCCCATGTCTCGTTCTTAATTATCTGATCTAATTCTTCTTTCAATGCATTCTTCCAATCAGAATCATTACAAGCATCTTCAACACTTAAAGGTTCAATCTATGAAAGTAAACATACCTCTTCATCCATTGATAGACTTTTTGCTTTTGATCTAGTCAAAACACTACTGCTCTAATCTCCAATGATATCATCTTTAGAGTGGCATCTAGATGTGAACTTAGGAACCTTAGGTATTACTTCTTCTTCTATAATCTGTGATTCTTCTCTTCTTGATTTAGGGTCATTGCATAAGACAACAATGCAGTCAAACATTTCTTCAATAATAGTATCTTTGCTGCTAGGCCTGGGTTCATCTTCAATCATAGGTGCATATTCATAGTACCTCTCTTGAACCATAAAATTTTCATCAATTTTTACATGAGTAATTTCAATTATCTTTTTCAATCTCAAATTGAAACATCTGTATGTTTTGCTTTTTGTAGAGTAACCAAGGAAAATACCTTCATCACTTCTAGCATCAAACTTACCAACACCATCATCTCTCTTGATGTAGCATTTTCTGCCAAAAATTTTGAAATACTTTACTGTAGGTACATTACCAAACCAAAGTTCATAGGGTTTCTTATCTGCGCCTGGCCTTAATTAAGTCCTGTTGATAGTATAGACTTGTATTTACTGCATCTCTACAATATGTGTGTGCAACTTTTCCTTCAATCATCATAGTGCGCGTTGTATCAAGTATAATCATGTTCCTCCTATCTGCAATCCCATTCTATTGAGGGATTCTAGGAGCACTCAACTATATTTTCATTCCATGTTCTTCACAGTAATCATAAAAATAATCATAGGTGAACTCTCCTCCTCTATCTGATCTCAAACATTTCAGTTTTAATCCAGATTCATTCTCAACCTTAGCTTTGAATATTTTGAACTTCTCAAAGGCTTCAGACTTCTCTTTTAAGAATGCAACCCACATCATCCTTGAAAATCATCAATAAACAAAATGAAATACCTTTCTCTGTAGTATGATCTTGTTTTGGTAGGACCGCATAAATCTATATGCACTAGGTCCAATTTGTTTTCGGCTGAGTTCTGCTTACTTCTAAAAGAACTCCTTACATGCTTTCCCATAACACATTCCCTGCACATTATGTCAACTGGTCTTGCAATACTAGGAAGGTCTCTGATTGCCTTGACATTAGTTATCTTTACTATGTTATCAAAATTGATATGACAGAGTCTCTTGTGCCATAACCAACTGTCATCCACTTTTGCAACAAAACAACCTACATCTGACTTGAGCTGAAAAACATTACCTTTTGTTTTGGAGCCTGATGCAATCACGTCTCCATCCTTGTTGTTAATGATGCACTTTTTATCTTTGAACTCCAAATGATAACCTTTGTCAAGTAGTTGTCCAACACTTAGCAAGTTATGATGTAATCCATCAACATATAGAACATCATATGTCTTGTTCTTTCCATCCGAAGTGATAGAACCTCTACCTATGATAGGTTTAGGAGTGTTATCTCCAAATCCAACCATACCACCTTTGTATTTGTCTAAATGAACAAATCTATCTTTGTCACCTATCATATGGTGAGAGCATCCACTATCAATGATCCAATTATTTCTGATGTTTTCTTTGGAAATTAGGGATAACTCTTGTTCTTCCTTTTCATCTGCAATGTCCATTTCTTCAAGAAAATTTTCCATGTCTCTAAGGGAAATGAATCCAATTTCATCCTCTCCTGAATATTCATCAGTTACACCTTCTTTAGCATGGTAACATTCCTTCTTATATTTAGGTTTGTAATCAGATCTAAACTTTTTTCTCTTGTGGACCACTTAGATGCAAAGTGACCAATCTTGTTGCATGAAAAAAATTTGAATGGAAGTTGTCCTTCATATTTTCCTTTCCCTTTCTTTTCTCTTTAATCAATCATAGCAATGATATCTTCTAGTTATTCATCAAATTCATCTTTTTCATCATGGCTAGAGATGTATAAGGATTTCTTACCGTGGACTGAGGCTTTGAAAGTTGTTTCACTTTTAGGTTCAATCTTCAATCTTGATATCTCAAATGTAGAGATTTTATTGATCAAAGTCTCTCTCTTAAATTCTTGTGAGAATTGCATGGTTTCCTATAGAATACTTATCTTGTTTTCATAGTCTAATGTTAAGGTAGTTAAGAGCTTGTCCATTATATCTTCTTCTGATATTTCTCCATCATTGTTTCTGATTCTAGAGACTGCTTCATTTATCCTTTGATTGTAAGCTTTAATGTTCTCTTCAGGTATCATCTCAAGACTATTGTATTTCTTTTTCCATGTCTTCCTACACACATTCTTTTCTTGAATATCTCCTTCAAACATATCTTCTAAATACTTTCATATGGTGTATGCTCTGTCAATTTTCTTAATCTCAGAAAATTCACTGTCGGATAGGGCACTGATTAGGGCTTCTTTAGCGATTGCATTATTGGTAAATGTATCCTTTTGTCTACTAGTAGAATCATCCTTTGCAAGGCCTTTCAGAGATGGAATAACAACTTCTTGTGTAGCTATCTCAAAGATCTCAAAGCCAACACACTGTAGATGTGTTATCATTTTTTTTTTCCAATTCAGATAATTTTCTCCATCGAACTTAGGGCTCTCTTTTTTGAAGTAAGACATCTAATCTACCTTAAGCTGTTAGGCTTCTTCTCCAAGGCACTTGGCTCTGATACCAATTGTTAGAATAGTCCCAAAGGATAACTGAGAGGGGGGGTGAATCAGTTATCAGTAACTTTAATTGTTTTTACTTCTTTAACTTCATAATATAATAAAGTAAATGCACATTCAGATAACACGGTACACAACACACAATTTGATTATGAGGAAATCAAATGGTAAAAAACCCAGTGGGAATTAGCACCCAAAATGAACTATACTTGTTTATAGTAATCCCTGTTAGAAGATCTTGCAACCTTGTTAGGAGTTGTTCTTTACAAAGCAATAATTATAGTGACCTGGTTAAGGGTCTGACCCTATTAGGAGTCTTTTAAAAATAACCCTGTTAGGGGTGAGGACTCACTATCCAAAATCTCATTGCTTTAATGGTGAAGGCTACAACCTTCTGTAGAACAGATATGCACTATATCTGATGATGAACTGTGTTAGAGTAATCTGTTGTTCTTACTCTTTTTCGCTTAAGCTATCTCTTAGGTGCATATAATTAATACTTTATATTAATTATATTGCGCAACCTAGCCTTTATGTTTTTAGGGTTTCATTTACCTTTAAGGTCGAATGCTTGTATTTATTTTTTCATACTCTTCGAATATATTTTTGAGCTCTCACCTTTTTAGCATAGAAGGGTTTCTGCTTTTTCTGTTGTTGGCTTTAATCTTTGCAACAAGTATTTTGCATGCAGGTGATCTTGGCATTCTGTGGATTTGCATGTTTCACAAATCCTACATGGTATCAGAGCTACCCTGCTGCTGTCTGGTTTGAAGATGTTTGAAGCAGCGATTCGAAGAAGTCAGTCATAGTCTCTCTGGGGTTTTTTTGTGATTTCTAAGGAGGCGCCTTTTTTTGGAGTTGTTTGAGCCAAAACAGACTCCACCATTGTGTTCAGAAGGCCTGAGAGAGTCGAAATACATATAAATTTTGATATTTTTGGTTACTGTGCCCTCAGGGAAATTTTTTGGCCTTCTAGGGCCGTACGGACACGCAAAACGAAAAAAAAAATTAAAAAAATCATTTTTCAAATGATTTTTGGTGTATAAATTACGCAGTCAGTGCAATTTCCAACCGTGCCACCCATGCGCCACCAAAAGATCACCGCCACCAGCGGTTAGACCGGCGCGCCACCGGCCCGCCTTCGGCGCCCAGCCACCACCAGCCCTCCGCTCGGGCTCCGCCGCCCCTCCACTCGGGCTCCACCTAATCTCAGCCTCCGCCTGGCCACCGCTCGGCCACCGCCCACACAAGTAGTGACGTTAGCTGACATCACCAGGACATCAGCCGACAGCCAAACGGCCGTCAATTTTAAAACAGTGACTGTGTTTTTCCAGCAAGCTATCTTTTCAGGGTATCTGTCAGTTTTTTGCTCATAACTTGGGCATATGGTGTCCTTTTTCAGAAAACAAAATATCATCAAAAAGGTGTTTCTAAGCCCGTTGCAGTAGTGCAGGTCTCATTTCTTGATTTTTCCATTTGGTTGCCAATTTTTGTAGTCAAAGTCATACCTTCCTTTGTGCTCCTGTTCTGCTTCTGGAACTCAGGTTTTTTTCTCGTTTCTTGTGCTTTCATAGTATTTTGTGGTGTATGGGGGATAGGATTATACATTGTGGGGGGGTGC
>MU225899.1:601321-612625 GCA_018584345.1 Thuja plicata
CCTATTCCTCATATTCTCATGGGGAACAACACTGTATAGACAGTCTATGGGACAGGTTCAGTCAGCATTCAGGATGGCACATTCAATGATGTATTGTATGTTCCATCTCTCTCTGCCAACCTTCTCTTCGTTTATCATATTACACGCAGTGGGTCAGGGAAGACAGTTGAGTTCACGGCTGATTCAGTCTTCATCAGGGATAGTGTGACAGGAGGCATTATTGCTACAGGGACAGTTGATCATTCCTCCCATCTCTACATATTTTCTCACTTTGGTCCACCATCTCCATTGTCGGAGCACAGCTCTCCTCTTTCAAGAGAGCATCATGTGGTGCAGTTAGGTCGCTTGAACCTTTGTGTTGTTCCTGAGACCAGTGTTGTGACTGCCATACCACATCCTGAGGCGTACTTTTCTCTTCAGCAGGATTCTTCTTCAACACTGCTTGACCCTCCAGCTCCATTCATCGAGCCACCAGGTGCGGTTGTTGAGGATTCTTCAGAGGACACTCATCTCCTCTCTCATGACAGTGTCAGCACACCTGTCATACCATCTGCATTGGGGATTCCCTTTCAGGATCCTCGTGTCTTCTCATTTGAGCATCATCTCGGCCTTCCAGTGACACCTCATCTTTCGAGGTCACCTCTTCGGCACCCACTGGCTTTCACTCCTCTGGATTGGAGTCGCAGTGGTTTGTTCTTTGCTCTAGGGGTTCTTTCATTCTGGGGGGGCTTTGGAGCCTCGACCCTCTCTCACGGGGGGGTTAGCAGTACGTATTGTACTACTGGCTTTGAGAGAGTCTCTTGAAGTCATTCTTTTTGTCTTTGCTTGCTTTTATATCTCCTTTTGGGGTAGGGTTTTTCCCACTGGGTTTTCTCTATTTCCCCGGTTTACAGAGATTTGTTTGTTGTTGGGTACCTAATCAGGCCTTGTTGCCGGGACCCATTTCCTGCTTTCTTAGCTGTGCTAGGCTATCTTACCTCCTGATCTTCACTTAAGGGGGGGTGTTAGAGTAATCTGTTGTTCTTACTCTTTTTCGCTTAAGCTATCTCTTAGGTGCATATAATTAATACTTTATATTAATTATATTGTGCAACCTAGCCTTTATGTTTTTAGGGTTTCATTCACCTTTAAGGTCAAATTCTTGTATTTTTTTTTTCATACTCTTCGAATACATTTTTGAGCTCTCACCTTTTGAGCATAGAAGGGTTTCTTCTTTTTCTGTTGTTGGCTTCAATCTTTGCAACAGGTATTTTGCATGCAGGTGATCTTGGCATTCTGTGGATTTGCATGTTTCACAAATCCTACAAACTGTAGAGTAGACCTGATGTCTTGATCAGTTCCAATGTATTGTAATCTTCTACTTCTTCTTCACATAGACTCTTGATGAATGAACCACAACTGATATTTTTCTCTGTACATTTTCTATATCTTTTCATATCATTCACACTTAGCGTATCATAAATGACTTGCTATAATTATCTTCCTCAAAGTATGAGATCATGGGACCTATAAGACAACTCTTCATAACATCCTTGTTATCTCTACTAATCATGCAAGCATAATTACAACCGCACAAAAAATATAAACTGAATAGACGCAATGCTTCACTAAGTTGGCTTCACCAAATCAACTCTAACTTTGCAATCTTCTTTAAACACATTAGGCACCTTTAGATAACTATCATCAACTCATAACTAATCATTAATATACACATGCATATCCTGAAGATAGGCACAACTCAAGAAACACGTTAAATACGTCGGCTCTAAAACAGATACTCTTCCAGAACTGTAACTGCCAATAACAGAATTACACAACTTGACTAAAACATCATATATGGATCTGCATGGATGAACATAACATAATAAACATGTCTACAACATGTATCTAACCATGCAAGGCTTGATATCATCATTCTGATAAGTACATACAGAATCACTACTGTGTATTATATGTTATCATCAATGACAAACATACAATCAATCAACTGCATAGAAACAAATCTCCAATAGTTTCAACTCAAGGGATTCAACAAAGGACTCAAACAATCATGAATTTCAATTATCAACACAAATCTTGAAACATGTTAGAGGCATTGTCATATGTTTCCCAACATAATCGCCATTAACAAATCTTCTCCATAGATATCAAACCATTATACTTGTAGATCCATCTCTTATTCATTAAATATGAATAATTTAAATCCTTCATCTATCCATTACTTGCAAAATAAAACCAAGAATTGTCCAACTATGAAATTTACTATATTATGGTCATGAAAATATAGTCATAAACAAACATTCATAACTCTCTCAATATTGACAACCAAACCAAATTTTTTAGTCAGGTTCTAGAACTTCTAGTTTAAAAAAAAAATTCCAACTTATAGAAGGACCCAAGAGTTAAATCAAAATTTATGATGATTCTTCCAAAACTGGTCATCGTGAATTAGGGCTTTGGACAGTTACAAACGGTTTTCACCAAAACTCTCATAACTTTATCAAAATTGCATGAAATCAACTCAAATACAAAGAAATGGAAATATTATTAAATTTTATATAGTATAATAGTATAAATACACATGTTTATAGATAGTATATGGTCGTACAAGGCTTGGAAATAAGAGGGAAAACTTTCAAGATAACAAAACAATAGTTTGAAACAATAGAAATATGATACCAAAATGCTTATGACAATTTTAAATGCCTTATCCAACTTCACATCATGCCTATGAATGAAAATTATACAGGTTTTTATAGCCTTTAAATCTTCATATGGAAGTTACAACTACTAAACTTCCTCTTATGACCATACAACTTCCTATTTTTGTCTTTTTACAACTTTCAAAAAGTTGCATTTTACAACTTTTATTCAAACGACTTTAAAACTTTGCAGAACATTGAAAACATATTAGGATGGTATGATAATTTATTTTAGCACCATTTTACCCCTACATGGGTCTTTTATACACTTTTACCAAATGACTAATTCAAGACCTTATTAGGACAATCTAGACAACTCATTACAATGGGCTCTTTTAGCCTTACATATTGATTCATATTGACTCAAAATGACATTACAAATGAAAATGTGATTGAATTTACTTATGAATTGAGTTTTATCCTCATGTAGACTCATTTTATTGTTTTTTTATAGGTGCTCCTGCACCATACTCCTAGCCTTGAAAATTTTCCAAGTCCCTTGGAAACATGGATGAGACAACCATCAAGATAACTTTGGACTGAAATTTGCATCTTTCCCTTTGTATTCTTCTTTGCCCCTCTGTCTTTTCCTATTCATTATTATTTTATCTTCTCTATCCTTCTTATATATTCCTTCAAATAATATTCATGTGACTCCTACCAATGGATTTTGTAGTGCCTGCCCTCCATGGTGCTTTTACTAACCATAAGTCCACCTCTTCATGTTGCATCACCTTACCAAAAACAACTGCCCCTCACCTGGAAGTCCTTTCCTTGCGTCTCACCCCAGTAATTTTGGATACATAATTGACCTCCTTCTCTAAACTTGGACCATTTTTTATGGCCCTTTGGTAGACCTCCATGTCTACCTCTTATAGCGAGTGAACAATAACTTGCAACCATAAAAACTTCACCAACAAAAATCAACATAACCAAACTCATTATGCTCAGCTAGGATCTTTCGCTCGGATCTGATACCAATTTGATGCAGAGACTATTGGTACTTTCCTTAAGGGACTACTTTCAACTCAATGGATTCAACAAAGGACTCAAACAATCATTGTTTGAATTTCAATCATCGAAACAAATCTTCAAACATGTTAGAGGCATTGTCATATGTTTCCCAACATAATCATCCATCAAATCACCATTAAGAATATTTTCCCTAGATATAAAAACATTATACTTGTAGATTCATCTCTTATTCATTAAATATTAATCATTTAAATCATTCATCTATTCATTACTTGAAAAATAAAATCAAGAATTGTCCAACTATGAAATTTACTGTATTCTGGTCATGGAAATACACTCATAAATAATAATTCATAACTCTCTAAATATTGATAACCAAGCCAATCTCTCTAGTCAAGTTCTATAATGTCTAGCTACAAAAAAATTTCCAACTTATAGAAGGATCCACAGTTAAAAAAAAAATTATGATGATTCTTCCAAAACTGGTCATCGTGAATCAAGGTTTTGGGCAGTTACAAATGGTTTTCACCAAAACTCTCATAACTTTCTCAAAATTCCATTAAATCAACTCAAATAAAAATAAATGGAAATATTATTCAATGTGATACATTATCATAGTAGAAATACACTTTTTTTCCAGATTGTACATGGTCGTATTGTTTTCTAGACTGTACATGATCGTACAAGACCTGGAAACAAGAGGGAAAACTTTCAAGACAACAAAACAATAGGTTGAAACAATGGAAATATGATACCAAAATGCTTATGATGTTTTTCAACACCTTCTACAACTTTACATAATTCCTATGAAAGACCATTACAGAGGTTTTTATAGCCTTTAAGTCTTCATATGGAAGTTACAACTACTCAACTTCCTCTTATGACCATACAACTTCCTATTTTTATCTTTTTACAACTTTCAAAAAGTTGTATTTTACAACCTTTACAACTTTTAGTCAAATGACTTTAAAACTTTGCAAGAACCTTTCAAAGATATTAGGATGGGATGATTATTTATTTTATTGTCATTTTACCCCTACATTGTTATTTTATACAAATTTTACCAAATTACTAATTCAAGACCTTATTAGGACAATCTGGACAACTCATTATAATGGGCTCTTTTAGCCTTACATATTGATTCATATTGACTCAAAATGACATTAGAAATAAAATGTGGCTGAATTTACTTATGAATTTTTTTTTATCCTCATGTAGAGTCATTTTATACTTTTGTGCTAGGTTCTCCTGCACTAGTCTGTAAGGAAATCAACAATGGATTTTTAAACTTAATTCTAAAAGGAGGTGAATGGAGCCATTGTCTGTCACTACACAGGAAGTAATCGCTAGACAAGGCATTGTTTTGTCAATATAGGAAAATGTAAATTATAGAGTTGTCAACTCATCACCATAGGGTCTGAGTGTTATGATGACATGAAAACAATTTCCAAAAATACAAATGGATCAGGATGGAGTATGAGTTGATGTGGATTAAACTATTTATGTCAACAAAATCAAGTAGTTACAAACATGTCAGATATTTTGGCAAAAATGGATAAGATCAAGCGACTATTTCCAATAAAGGGTCAAAAAGGGGAAATGAATTGTAATAATATTTTCATTGGAGAGCTCCAAAATGGTAGCATTCTATTCTAATTGATGTGATTAATAAAATGAGTAAGTTTCAAGGAATATTATTAAAATGACAACATCACCAAGTAAAGCGTTTTTGAGTTATAAATATAGTAGGGTGGTAGCTCAATGGGTAGAAAAGAGTAGAGAGATTAGATTTTTCTAAGGTAGTTTTCAATTGAGAAAGGAATGATGGATGAGTAGTGTTGTGCATTTTATCATTATAAGTTCTATGATACTAGATGGAAGTTCTTCCAGGTGAGTGTGTCTATAATCAAAGGATTCTTGAAAGCAGAAGGAATAATCAAAGGAGTCTTTAAACTCTCTTTACCATTTTTGGGGCTCTTTCTGATTGTTCCACTTCCTCCCCTCCATCTTTAGTTGGCCTAGGAAAGTAGCAAGGATTCCATAGGGTGGAAGAAATAATTTTAGGATGGGTTTGGTGTTGCAGCCAGTAATCTATTCACCAATTTTTCACCTGCAACCTCTTCTCCTCCTTATAAGTTTCCCTCTGGACCTTATTTCCACTTTCTCTGATCTTGGGCATGAAGGTTGAAGATCCTCCTCTAGTTTAGATGAGTTCTTCCCTTTTTTGTGGCTTAGTTTTCCTTTCTAGGAAGAGAAAGTTTCTGTCAGAAAAAGGAAACGCTCCGTCAGGGAAAGAAAATTCTCAGTCGTTCAAGATGATACATCTAGCAGTCCATTTGGAAGCATTCAAGGGTGATGGTGGCATGACTCATGAATGTTTTTTTTCTACCAACATACAGTTAAATTTGTGTTTCATAACTCATCACATACACCAAAACATGAAGAATGTTTGAGACGTAATTGATAGTTTTGTTGTATCATAAATCATAAGTGGTCCTATGAGCTTTTCACTTGTGTCTCTTCTAGCCTGAGGATTGTTTTTCTCCCTTTTTTCTATAAAAGGGAATTCATAGCCAAAAGAAGGAGAGGTTTTTTAGGTTCCATCTCTAGGTTCAAATAAATGAATGCTCTGCAAGGCAAAAAAAAGATATATATAAAATATGTAGACTTAGGGGAAAATATAATTGTTAGTTTTTTCATTTGAGATGTCTTTGTGTTTTGTGAAAAGCTTCATGAATATTTTTTATTCTGATACTGTCTCCATGGCTGAAAGGTAATATTCTTTTAAATTCAATAATCAAGGATTATTTGGGTTTTCATGCACATTTGCTGCATTTGAGTTAAATTGGTTGTTTCTTTCTATTTAAGGAGTGGAGTAATTTCTTCAATAGATGTAACAAGGGTATTCTATTGACAAATGGATTTCTAAGAATGGTCACAGGGAAAATCTCTAGTAGTCTTATTATCAAAAGGTGATAATATTTTTTTCAAAAAAGATTTGCAAAACATGTTTGGTATTGCAGGATGAAATGCTAGTTATATGACTATGTAGCCCTTCTCTTAGCACTAGTCAAGCCTTATATATTTATTGTTCTTTTAGTTTGACCTTGAACCCCTAAATCACACATAATCTTTACTTTTTATTTTTACGTTGTTCTTATCTAATGTTCCATACAGGTTGACGTTCAATGGATAATTAGCCATTATCAAGGATTATTTGGTTTTTCATGCACATTTGTTGCATTTGAGTTATATTGGTTGTTTCTTTTTTTTAAGGAGTGGAGTAATTGCTTCAATAGATGTAACAAGAGTATTGTATTGACATGTGGATTTATAAGAATGGTCATAGGGTAAAGCTTTAGTAGTAGTATTATCATAAGGTGAAAACATTTTTTTCAAAAAATATTTGCAAAACATGTTTGATATTACAAGATGAAATGCTAGTTATATGACTCCATATCCCTTATCTTGGCACTGGTCAAGACTTATATATTTTTTGTTCTTTTATTTTTACCCTTAATCCCTAAATCAAACATAATATTTACTTTTTGTTATTATATTATTCCAATGTCATGCTCCATACAAGTTGACATTCAATGGATAATTAGCCATTATCTAGTATCTCCATGTTATGTTGAACACCTTATATGAGATCGTTTGATTTTTTTATTTTGTCTGTAGACATAGTGCAGGATATGTTGTTGGATCAAAGGACCACCCTGTCAGGTTTTGCAAAGCCTAATGTGAATAAGGGTTCAATAGACCCTTGTCAGTTGGTTCAATCTCATAGATTCTTGATTATTGGAGTTGGCTTCTCCATAGGGAATTGATCAATCAACTTGGTTTCTATTTTGTAGTGTAAACCTATTCTAGGAACCAACACAACCTTATTCCCCTTCTTTTTTGTGTGCAGGAGTAGGAAATGAAGTTTTAGATCTGGAATTAGGAATATTAGTCACATTTATAGCCACCCTAAAACTTTGATTAGATTCAAAGTTAAAAGGACTAGGTTGGAATTCTATAACATCATCCGGGACTAGGTCATGCAGGTCAACCTCATCCTTTGGGAATGATATTTTCATAGAGAGAAAGTAGAGGCATCAGAAGCCCAGATCTAGAGTTTTGCCAGATTCCAATACCTCTGCAACAGTCAAAATCATATTTTGAGGTCCATTTGCCTCTTCTCTCTTCAAGGTAAGTTCATATCTCTTATTTCCCTCTTGCACTTACTTCCATAGATCATATTTACATCTCATATTACATATCAGATTTATATTTCCTTATCATTCCTATCATAAAGGAATCCAAAAACCTACATTGTGTAGATGTCACATTAGCACCCTTAGTCTCTTGGGTGTACTGCTAATCGGATTCACCTTTTTGGAGGTTTTTTATTCCAATGTATTTTATAATCTGGTGACTGATCTTCATCCTACAATTTCTCACCATTTTATATTCTACAACTACTAATAAGTTGAAATAGTGTGCAATAGGATTCACAAGTTTATGCATGCAAACAAGGAATCTACCTCATGCTTATTTCACTTGTTAAATTGGAAGGAAGATAATCTACTAGGCCTCAAGAGGGATGAAGTGATCAGAAGATTTAGTGATACTTCACTAATGTTGGGACTGCAATTATGCAAATGTAATGGATAAATGCAATATCTAGGGCTAAATATGAAGAAAATATGGTTTTATGCATGCACATGGAGACTAAGAACAAACAAACCAATTTTGGGACTAAATCTAGCAACCAATGTTGTAACTAACCTATATTCCAAATTTTGGGCCGAAGTGGGAGGACTGGGGTGACTTGGTCACCTTGTTCCTGGATTGGGGTGACTCACTCACCTTGTTCCTAGCATTGTTTGATGAAATATAAAAATGAGAGGGTAGCTTTCTTACATACCTCTCAGAACATTTCAGGGTGCAAAAATTAAAGAAAGACAATGAGGATATATAATCCCCACTAAAACCAAGTAACCATTGAGCGATTCAAATTTGGGGCCAAACATCATGTAATAGGGTTACTTTTTGGAATAAGATGACCCAAGTCTACTTGTTCCTCCTTGTCGCCTTGTTCCACCCAAGAGGGATCCAAATTTGGACCAGAGGTCCTATTTGAATAAAATATGCTAAAAGTATATGTAAATTGGGGTTGGATCAAGCATGTTGGGAATAGAAGGCATGAACACTTAAATAGCACCTACCTGAGAAAGAAATTGCATAGGGATGCAATTTAAAATGCTACATTTAGCCCCAATTTTAGAAAGAGTATGAGTCTGATGACATTATTTTTCCATTAGTATGCAAGTAAAACCATCGGTGACACCTACACCAAAAGACATGATAAGAGAAAACCAAATGAATAGTTCAAAGTGTAAACCAAAGACACAATGCAAAGTGAAAACCAAAATTGCTAAGTGGAACCTGACAGGAGAAACCCAATAGGAACAACCCATAGTAGAACCCAACAAGAAAATCACAATGAAAACCAACAAGTAGAAAAGAGAGGAACCCGACAGAGCAAGGGAACCTGACCAACAAACATTCTATGCAAACCGAGCATCAGAGACCGAAAGTCAGTTACATCCTGAGAAATGTGGATCTGACTTCCACATTAGATAAAACACTTGTGGTTTATATTTAGAGATTTAATTTGTTTTTAAATCCATTTCTTGTGGAGAAATTAATGTAATTGTAATTTTTTTAATCAGTCTAACTGATTAAAAATATTCAAACTAGGGATCAAGGTCAAGTTGTAAACCTTTGATCATAGAGTTAGTTTTGTAATACATGAAACTACATTAGGTCAATCTATCTTATAAATATATTTTGTAATCATTCATTAAAATAATGAGAGGTTGAACGTAGCCTATGAGCACATCTATGGATTGGACTGAGAGTTTCAAGAAGTACAACAACAAAAGGTAAATTTGGTTGTCAAGAACCAAGAACAAAGCCTACCAAGAAATAGAGGTATTATTCAATCACATTAGGTCATACATTTATATATGTAATCTTGAATGGATCTATAATCAGAAATAGTAAATTGCATACACTTAGGTTAATGAGTAATTTTCTTAAATTCTAACAAGTGAAGCAAATTGCAAAAATCCTTCCAAGAAAGGTGGATTTAACAATCCTTTGTAAATCTCTTAACCAAGTGCACACTAAATACTATTGCTAAAGATATTAATAGAGTAGACCTTAACTAGTGTCCACATAATACTTCTAATATGGTAGATCATTGGAAGTGATCAAATTATAAGCCTTAACCGACCCCTTCCAATCTACAGATAGTGAAGTTTTGTGGGTCTCATCCCCACCGTAGTTTTTACCTTTTAACAAGGGGTTTTTACGATATCATATCTTGTGTTATGTTTTAATTACTTTCATGAATGTTTCTAAGAATGTATACAAATAATTAAGGTTATGAAATGTTATTACATGCATAAAGAAAGAACAACAGATAGATTGGTAAAGAATATAATCTGATTACATGGTTAAAGGTTAGATTATCTAAAAAAAATTAGAGGTACTGATTCACCCCTCCCCTCCCAGTACATACTTCTCATTAATTCCAACAATTGGTATCAAAGATAGATCTCTTATTTGGAAAGATTAAAGACTAAAGAGAAAATATCATACAATGGAGAAGTACAGACTTGACAAGAGTATTGAGAATCAAAAGCTGGAAATTCAGATCTTCTATGAGCAGTATAAAGAAGCTAGAATAAATATGAGACAGTTGTTAGATTAAAGAAAGACTATGGCATCTTGCTATAATGAAACATATTACCATTAGGAACAAATACCAGATTTCTTTGAGTCATCAGGATCTACAACTAGCAAGGCATCAGACAAAATAGAAGAAAGCATCACAAGCTTAAATTAAATCAATCAACATCTGGCTGAAACAGTGAAATCTGTGCAAATTGTTCAAGAGACATGAATGGTAAGAATGATTGTTGTCATGAACAATGCTAGACTGTGAGGCCTCACCTCGACCCATCACAGTCTTACTGCTTGATTACACTTTGATACTTTATGTGTTGATACATTGATACACTTTTTGATTATCTAGACAGAGACTCGAGATATTATGTTATGATGATGATTATATTGTGTGGATTACATTTTGACATGGATTAGACCTAGATCAGATGGTTGTTTTTTATTATATATATTTAGATAAATGAACTGATGAGAAGATCAAATTATGATTAGACTTGATTATTTCATAGATGTTATGTCATGATGATTATGGAATTATTATGTTTTAAACTTTTCTGTATGAAAATTGCAATTAAGAATTTAATTATGCTATTGATTGAAGTTGCTAATTATAAATTGAAAAATGTGCATTTCATGTGACTTTATTATCTTGGACTACTGATGCTCGAGTTTAGTGTGTAGGAAAGAGAACCATGGAATTATTTGAAGAATTAGGGCTAAACACATGTGAATTGAGTAAGCCAAGGTTTAATCCAATAGGGGATTGAAACCTCATTGTAATGTGATCCTTGTTGTAAACATAATCTGAATGTGTGTTAACAGTTTAATACTCATGTTGTTGTTTGGACATGTCATTGTGAATGTGATGTGTATTTTGTCTTGGTGT
>MU225899.1:612675-638605 GCA_018584345.1 Thuja plicata
TTTAATACTCATGTTGTTGTTTGGACATGTCATTGTGAATGTGATGTGTATTTTGTCTTGGTGTCACTTGACACTTGTGTTGTCCATGTGGATGATGACATGTCAAATTAGGGCTTGGGAAAGAATCGCCAAACCTAATAAGATGGAATATTAATTCCACTTGCATATAGATGTCTTGTAGGGATCACATCAAGTTGGAACTCGAATTTGAACTTGAGGGGTACTTTGGAAGGGTCAAAAGTGACCCTAGAGTATATTTTTGGCCAAAATTACTTAACCCTAAGGGGGTACTTTGGGTTAGGGATATTTTTTACCTATGAAGTAAACCTATATCACCATTATGGCCCTCCAAAATTCCTACCTTTCAAAAGTGGCGAAAATAGAAGAGAGCCACGTGCATTGACTTGACCCACACTCCATTCTAAACTCACATTTAAGAGGGGAGACAAGAAGTAAGACAAGAGGACTAGAGGGCATGTCTCATTAATTGCTAAGTCTTTGGTACACTTCTAGGGACCTTTTTAGAGGATTTGAAAAACCTAGTGGGTGTTCACCCACTCACTGATTTTAGAGACAATTAGGGTTTTTGGAACGAGGAGAAAGATAAGGAATTGGACTCTTCTCAAGTTTCATTTTTCCATAACACAATTGAAAGGTTGGTTACTCATTTCCATGGAGTTTTCTTATTTGATCCATTAGATTTGCATGTTGTTCTTTCTCTCTCTTGCATATATAAAATGTTGTTTGTATCATTGTTTTGTATGGGATGGATTTGGGTTTTGAAATTCATGTTTATGGTTTTATTTTTTTCTTGAATGAGGGAGTTCTTGTTCATGGGATTGAGGCATTACTCACCCTTTGGGAAGGGAAGAATTGGCCTTGGGTGAAGGGGTTAGTTGGGCTCTCCATTTTGGTGAGAGTCTCTTCTCTTGGAGAAGAGAGATGAATTCATAGTGTATGGGCTCCATAAAGCCATTTGTATCCTTGCATCTTGAGGATGTTGATAAGCAAAGTATGTGTTTGAAGTTTGATAATGTAGCCTTGAAAAGGCAATGAAATACTCATGTTGAGAAAAGTTGGATGCAATGGCATTCTCCCCCTTGGAAAATCCCACCTCCACCCTCTTTCAATGAGCTTGTAAAACTCATTTGTGTAGCCTTGGGAGGGAGTTAATTGTGTAAAACTCATTTGTGTAAAACTCTATTTAATAAATTTATATTCTCTCCATTGTGCACATTATCATAAAAGGATTTATTATATGTAAACAAATTTATTTATTGATTTATAATTATTTAAATTAAGTGGCCCCACCTAATAGATGTATTTTCACTTAAATTGTGTTATTTAAATATTAGATTTGAGACCTTAGTATGTGTGAAAAATATATAGAATGACTATACGTTAAGGATGTAAATTCTTCATTGGTTAATTTTAGTAATGTAAATTCGTTTAGATATAGTTTATTTAATTGTGTAATTCTGATCAATGGATGTAGCTTTATGTAAAATAAAATTTATAGATAGATGTTAATTTTGATAGATTAAAGTATGTTGCCTATGCATTTTGAAAGGTTAGAGGTCAATGTAAATTTTATAATTGAGATCAATTTAACATTCTGGCAAGAAACTTTAAGGACTATAGTTTTATGGAAAATTGTATAGCAGAGTTTAATTGTTGTTAGGAGGATGAGGGTAGATTAGGTTTTGATTATTGAATTCTAATCTAGTGGTTAATGGTCAAGTAAGTTGGGGCTAGAATTTAATGAATAAGTTGTAACTAAGGTTAGAAAACTAAGTGATTACCAGAGAAACCTATTTCAATGTATGACTCTTCACAATAGAATAAAATCTTGATATTATATGTAGATTAAAACTTGGACCTAGAGTTAAACCAACCAGTCCCAGCTATTCACATAACGCGTATGACTAGTTGATGCTCTAATTTGCATCTGTAGGTGATGTACCCCTAATTCAACTTATGCTTATACCTTGAAATTTGAAGACAACCCTTATTGTGATAACTCATCACCTCAAATGTATCCCTGTTAGTGGTTTGCACTTGCGTATAAAAAAAATTTGTATGTGTGTTTTGTCCTAGTTCTGGGCATGACATAGACAAGCTAAAAAAGAGAGAACACTAGCTATTGATGATAGAAGGAAGATTATTAAAAAAAAACAAGATGAAGAGTCAGAAATACAAAGACTAACAGAACATCATCATGAGATTACAAATCAGATTATTATTATGAGTCAAGAGGCAAATAGAATGAATATAGAACTCATTGAGAGAATAGAAGCTATCGGTGAGATAAGGGAAGAAAATGAAAAGCTGAAACAAGAAATAAGAATTTAGCAATAGCATAATGAAATTATCAAGAGAGCTGAAGAAAGCAATAAAAAAATGGATGATTTTCTTGGTGGATAATGAAGACTCAACAACAACACTAGTCTAGGCTATACCGATAATGGAGAATCACCCAATCAAACTGATCCAAATAATGTCTATGCAAATCCAAGTCCAAGAAAGCTGACATGTAATCACTGTAGAAAACAAGGACACACATCAAATATATGCAGGAGAAAAATGAAAGGTATTCCTAAAACCACATCTTCAATCATATGATTTTGTAATAAATGTAACAAGAAAGGACATAAAGCATATGAATGTAAATCTGAGATGAAACAACCAAATAAGGAAACCTACATGGACAAATGTTGTCCTACTTGCAAAATGCATGGGTACACAACTCTTGAATGTTGGAAAAAGAAAAGGAAAACATGGAATCCTAAGGGTCAAGAAATTGCCTATCAACCGAAAAGAGTCGATAACCAGTATGTATGGGATTAAAATACATGGATGAATTGTACATCATGTGGAAGATTTGGTCACATTGCTGAAAACTGTATGATACAATGGACAAGAAAGTCTAGAGGCTGGACTAACCCTAGAATGGCATGTCTACACTGTCATAAAGTTGGTCATCTCAAGAAAGACTGCAGAGACCAAATGACAGAGACCATCACCTTCCCCAATGGAAATACCATTGAAGACATCTGGAAGATGAGAAACAAAATGTGGAGGAAAGCTACTAACACTGATGATTTTGGACCGAGCAATGCAATTGGTGACACTATGTCCAATGGATCTGGTGACATCACCACCCCCACCTAAGAAGAACAAGTAAGTATGGAATTGCATTATACCCAAGTCATATTTTACATTAGTTCCATAATATATTGATGAAATTCCAAATTAGCATAAGTAAAGATGCATCGTGGTATTACTTGTTATGAATCTATGAATTCATTATCATCGGTTAAGACATAACGAAAAGCATCAGTGAAACTTCAAAGACTAAGTTGCTAAATGCTTACCAAAACCCGTCGGTCATCATAAAGTTGACAATGTTGATTTTTCTATACACCAAAATTTGTCGGTAAACAATGTAAGTCATCAGCAACCCCGAAATTGTATCATCACCAAAAGAGTTAATGTGTCAACCGATGTTTCTATCTTCTCACACCAAAGATTTGTTGAGCATTTATGACATGACCTAGGGGAAAAAGGTCTATAAATATCCAACAATGGAGCTCATTTTCACATGACGACTCGAGCAGCAAAAAAGAGAAAAATAAAGAGCAAAAGGCAATTCATTTGTAGAGCACTCCAAACTCAAATCTCTACACTCCTACATATCCTGAACTATCACAAAGACAGAAGTAACTAACAAGCAAAACCAAGAACTTTGTTTTATCATTTTCAAAAACCCTAAATCAGAAAATGATGGTGAAAACTTCAAGAATGTCTAAAACCAAAAGTGCCAAGGATAGAAAAATCAAACTGATCAAAAACAACACTTGTGAAGAACCAAAGTACAAAACATGCCCAGAGGTTTCCTCGCAACCCGGATGATTCTAGAGCATTTTATGGTATACCACCTAGGGTTTTACTAATTGAAGATGTGAGGTCTTATATTCATTACAACATAGAAGAGTTAGGTGTTCTGGAAGTTGAGGAAGCTTATAAGAAGCTTTGCAACAAGGATGGAACCCTGAAAGAAGAGCACAAACATATAGAGGTCAAAAGGCTAACAAATGCCCTATTCTTCCTGAAGGACTTCAAAACTGAGTGGATTCGGTTAGCATTGAGCAGGGTACATGACCGAAAGTTGTGGCTTGATGAGCCCAAACTAATCACCAAAGATGTGATCCATGCCATTAAAGGTTATCCAATAATCGAGAAGCCTAAGGCATTGAAGCACCCATCAAGACCCGACATTGATAAAACCACTCATGCACAATGGGATGGCAGAGGACTAAAATTCACCACCATCACTGATGATGAACTCAAATTTGGTGCATGTGGGTTAGGGTACAAGATTTACTAATCTAGCAGATTGAACAACATAGCATCAGGGGCAGTAGCAACTACACACAAAATAGTCAAGAAGGGACTACAACTAGATTTGTTAGAATTATTGCTAAGGAAATTAGATGAAAACATGAGAACAATAAGGTCTGCCAAGACAAACTGATGTAAGTTTGGTTATTTGTTAATGTGCATATTCTTTTACTTTCAAGAATCATTCCCTTCCATCAGTAATATCAACTGGGACACTACCAGACCAGTCACCATTCAAATTGGTGAATTCATCAAGACACTTGGTGATAATTTTGAATCAGTGATGGATGAATACTTCAATGTGTATTCAAGAAGAGAATATAGAAACAAATGAGAATACCAGAATAGCTAGTAGAAAAGTATAAAGCAAATATATGTTTCATGGTAGACATTGACTACACATACATCAAGCCAGTTGTACCAAAGACAGCATGGCTAGCTACACTTGACTATGAGGTGAACATAGATCAAGCATCAAATGCAATTGAGACATTAATAAATGATGCATTAGATAAAACACAACCAAGGTTTGGAAATTATGAAGAAGCCAAAGAAAGAATCAAAACTGGCTTGGTTGTAAATAAAATTGATAAGAAGAAAGAGAAAATGGTCAAGAATTGAAGAAAATACTATCGATAACAAAAGAGGAAGAAACTGAACAGATAGAATAAATTGAGGGCCAGTCACCCATCGGTGAAGCTGAGAAGGAGAGTGACTCAGAGTCAATAGAGTCAGATACACCATTACCTCCACTAGCTAAGAAGCCAAGGACTATAGCTACAACAAGGACAAGAAATCAAACAGCCAAGGATGCAAGTGTAGGACCAGAAAAAGGCATATTAGCATATCTAGGAGATCAAAAACCCTAATCAATATTCTACCTATCTAATCTATCATGAAAGCCATTCAAAACAAGATTTCATAAACAATAAAACATAAAACACTAAGAACTCCCTTCAAATGTAACTCCCATGTCTCCTTTCTTCTCCATAATTAGATTTAATGTTTTCTCTTTGACAATCACAATTGCACAAAGATCCAAAAAGCCAAGTTTGCAAGTGAGAATACTAGAAGAGGGTGCTCTAACCTTGAAAGATTGAAATGAATCCCATTTTATAGAAAATGAGAGTCATTTAGGTGAGACTGCACAATATCTATGCATAAATGAAGATATTGGTTGGTCAGATGTTAGGAAGCGTGATATGGGGGAGATCAAAGAAGGAGATATAGAGAATATTCATGAAGCACCTTAATAGGGATGTGAATCCTCAATTAAGAGATATGGCAATTAGGTAAGATTACGAATCATTAAGCCATTTAATAATTCAATATTCTCAATATTCCTCACAAATCAATAATTAGATTTATGAAATTATGAAAATCTCTTGAATTGAAATTAGCCAATTAATTAATAAAAAATAATTAATTCTTGGAGACTTAGGGAAAAGGGAATAAATAAAGGTTATTTATTTATTCAATTAGGACCTAGGGATAAACTATGGGTTATTCATCTCAAGGGGGAAATTAGTGAATTATTGATCAAATTAAAGATGTTAATGTCAAATTGAAATGATTTTGATGATATTGATAAGGATTAGGATCAATTCTGAGGGTTCCAGAATAGTTTACGAAAATACAAGGCATCGATGAGCTTTGACAATGCACCCACATAATGATGTTTGGAAATGATTGAAAAGTGCTAGTGAACTTTGATGGCGTCGTAGGATTGAAATTGAAATGGGGAAACATTGATGATCTTGGACAATGTTCCTGAAATAGTAATGATCAAAAATAGTATTGACAAATGTGGAAAACACTATTGAATTGATATTGATAGATTGATAACGATAACATCGATGAACTTTGACCATATTATCAAATAGTTGATTAAGGGGATACAAAGCATCAATGAACTTAGACAATGCTCCTAAAATGATGACAAGATTGATTAAATTGAAATAGGATTTTGATCAATTTGGAAATTGGGTTAATTAAGCATCGATGATCTTGGCCAATGCCCCAGAATGGTCAGAATGAGTCCAAACATCTAAAAGTGATTAGGAATGTAATAGAATGGGTTTGAATTGATTTAGGAAGGTTTGGAATGGCTTAGGATTGAATAGGATTAGTTTAGGATCGAATAGGATTGGTTTAGGGTTGATCAGAATTGATTAGGAAATTGATCGATTTGATAAAGAGAGTAGAAATATGTTAGTAAATAATTGAACAATTTTGTAATATTCAATCATCGATGAAAGACACAATTTTTTCATATAATAAAGATCATATGTGCAACATAGAGGAATAATTAGGTCACAAAACAACGTTTAAATTGTGATGCTAAAAATGTTAAAACACGTAGACCAGCGGGCTCAAACCATTTTTAGGTATCTACATTTTGCCCCTCTTTGATACAATGTGATTATGAGCATTGTATCAAAGAATCCTGAAGAAAAATAGCATTAAAACATGCCCCAGTGATAGTGGGATACATAGGTTCCCCCTTGAGAAATCATCCAAAAAAATGCAAATGATAGGTCGATTTGTCGACAATGCTGAGACGGATCCACAGCAATGATTGGGTCAAAAATCAGAGATAAAATGCAAAAGATATGAGGTTTAGAGTGCAAAAATCATCACAACCAATACAAAATGCAAGGTTTGCACATCCATCTAGGCATCCAAGAGGCTATAAAAGGTCTTCAAGATGGTTTTGGAGGTCATTTTCACTCTCACATTTGGAAGAATTGAGCTCTAGAGAAAGGGGGATGGATCGAGTGCCAACGAAGAATTAGTGCGGGGAACGAGTGCATAGCTACCAATAGCCGACCGATGCGGGACCTGAGGTGAGTACATCTAAGCCCCTCAGTGGTTTCTAAGTTTTTCACTCATTTCTAGGTGTTGTAGGGGTCAAAATAGGGTCAAACAGGGCCCGTGGGGGGTTGACACATGCCACCTATGCAGGTCACATGCCCACATACATAGCAAGTGTAGGTGGGATGACCACCTACCTACCCTATGCAGGTGGTAAGCCATTCTACGTAGGTGGTAAGCCAACCTGCGCAGGTGGTTAGGAAATTCTGCAAATGGGGTATAGGGGGTCCTAAGCCACCCTAAAATTCCCTAAACCAGTCAAAACCCTAGTACAAGGTCAAAATTAGGTCAAAGTTGGTCGAAATAGGTCCTAGGTTAGTCAAAAAGGAATAGAAAGTACAAAAAGTTGACCAAAGTTGCATGGTTATCGTAGGAGGAGCTTGTAGTACCACAGAAACGGGAGAGCAGACCAATGTGTCTAGATATATGACATCGATTCAGCAGTCATGAGAGACAAATCCTAGCCCTGCTAGGTCTCTATTACATCACCTACATGTCTAAGATTAGGGAAAATCAAGGTTTGATCATAGCATTAGCAGAGCGGTGGCACTCGGAGATGAGTTCATTCCACTTGTTGACTAGGGAGGTGAAAGTGACACTGGAGGATGTATGGTGCATCCTGAGGATTCCCATTCATGGGGAACTAGTAGAGTATGACCCCATGACAGGGATATTGGTGTTGCACATATTGTTTGAAAATGACAATGATGACCTAGACATCTAGGACTATGAGATCCGGTGGGAGACAGTCGTGAGACAAGATGATAGATTGATTGCAGTTATATGCAGAGTGATCTCATGTCTATTGGTGCCTAACAGACAAGGCCATAGATTCTCGATCGGCTAGGAGAGGGTCCTCAAGAAGATGATCATGGAGGGGACAGTGTTTGTGTGGGTGCCATGCATGCTAGTGATGACATATTATCAGCTCCACCAGTTGGCGTAAAAGAGAGGTTTGGCGATCAGTAGTGGGATCACATTACTGTAGGTGTGGGCATACGAGAACATAGTTGTGTTCCAACCCATTGCTCAAAGGGTTGTATAGCCAGATATGCCATATGTCTACTGCTATTGGGGAGTTCTCACACAGGGGCCACTGGGATATACATTACATTTCCATCATGAGATAGACTTGCTCAAGGATTTTATATGGCGACCATACAGAGATTTCCCTGGATGGGATGATGACATCGAGAACCTACCATACTGTCGACATGAAAGATACCTCATTGGGAGGTTCATCATGGATCATATGGTCATTGAGATTCAGGTTCTAGAGAGAGTCTGTCGATAGTTTGGAGAGAGGTAGGGAGTACCAATAGGTATAGCTTTGTTCGCTCGATTGAGGGCTAAGGTCAGGACATGGGGTGTAGTGCACAGGCCTCAGGTGGCATATGCATAGTTTGAGCAATTACAGCCTAGACAGCAGGGAGTAGGTGTAGATATTGCACATGTAGGGAGCACAATTGAGTATGATAGATGGTTTGCTGAGCACAGGCCTATTCCTCTGATAGATTCGGATGTGGTAGTACCAAGAGTATAGATTCCCAGAGATGAGAGCACCAAGGATGATGAGGATGATGAGGAGGAGTCAGATGAGGATGATGAGGATGATGAGGAGAGCAAGGAGGAGGATGATGATGCTCATAGGTATCTTTGTGATATATCGATGCAGATGGATGAGGGCAGGGATGAGCCACCACATGAGGATGACATACCGGGTCCTAATGACCGGTTTGAGGAGTAGAGACAGTGCATCGTAGAGCTTACAAGCTAGATAGACCAGCTGACACTTGAGAGAGATACTGATAGAGCTGCATGGGTGACAAAGAAAGATAGATTTCCAACAAAGAGGGTTGCAGCTATGGCTAGAGTACACAGGGATGAGGAGGAGTCATGCCAGTTCATCAGTACCATCAGAGATGTTGGTGTATGTGAGATTGCAAGGATGCTAGGAGATTCTCAGGAGGAGAAGAGATATTGGAGGGACATGTATGAGAGAGATGTGCCATGAGCTCAGTGGGCACCAAGTTACAAAGTTTCATCTAGCAGATTACACTCCCGTAGGTCACAGAGCAGCAAGGGAGTGCTGGAACCGGTTGGGCCACATAGATCAGGATAGAGAGGTCATCAGAAAGGGTGAGCCTAATCTTCCAGACAGGACAGGGATTAGGAGGATCAAGAGAGTAGGGGTTAACAAGAGGTTCTCTCTAGTAGAGGGACACTTTTGATAGATATGTGATAGATTATGAGCCTGCGGGCCGCAGTGTATACAAACACCTTGATTTTTGTACTCTGATACTTTTTTGAGACACATATATATATGATATGCAGCTACTTTATGAGGCACAGGATGGATGCTTATCTATATGATTTACTTTCCTATTATATGATGATGCTTATATATTGCAATGTATGTCCTTTGCTACGCAATATACATATGTTATGGATGCAAGCATTATTTTTGTCTTTCTCCTTTTTGAAATGTATGAATGCAAAATGTAAATGTATGTTTGAAATTCTTCTCATGTATGAATGAATGAATGCAAAAATGCACATGTTTTTGTTGTTTTTCCTATTTATGAATGCATGTATGCAGGATGCACCTATTTTTGATATACCAGAGTACTAGACCAAGGTGACTCTAAGGATTGATTGAAGAATTGTTAGCAGAAAGCGGAAATCAGACAAAGAAATGTTGGTAGAAAGATGTTGGCTTTCAAAAAAATGCAATTGTGTTATAACATCTTATTTTGATATTGCAAAAGTGGATGTGGTGCATCATGGCACAAAAATCCAGAGTGATAAAGTCATCATTTTTGTGTAAACAAACACGATGCAAAAAGAGGATGATCTTCTCCATCCTGAGACATGTAGCAGACATGCCCCATAATTTCATGAGTTCATCAAACAAGCAAAAAAACTAAAGTGAAAATTGGTCATGAACCATCCTAGCCACTCTCATAAGTTCAGATAATATCATCAAGTAGCATAGGAACATGATCAAAAAAGAAAATAAAAAACACTCACTTAAACAATGTGAGCCAATAGCCATTCTGATCTTTTTTTACTTGCATTAAATGTTCATTGATTGATAGCTAAGATTGCAAATTGACTGATTTGATAATGGATTGATAGCTTGGACCGATTGATTGATAGCAAAGGTTGAAAGATTGAATGTTGAGTCACAATGATTCAGATCACATTTGTGAGAACATGGTTTTTTTATGCATAGAAGGATGATGCATCTACCACTGATGTTTACAAACATGATGTTTGATTCACAAAAAGAAGACAAGTATGTACAAATTTATTATAGATTTTTTATGTGATTTTTGCAATTTTTAGGATTTTTGAAATATTTGAATGTTTTTGTGATGATCTTTTTTTAGGACTTTTTAGGATTTTTAGGATTTTTTTAGCATCATATTTGATTTTTAGCAATTTTTTCAGGACATTATTTGCTCTTTAGCAATTTTTTGAGGACATTATTTTTTTTTTTTGGAATTTTAAGCTGCTTATTTAGATTTTTTGGATTTTTTTAGGTCATTAAGATATTTATAATTTGTTATCTCCAATCGGATAGTGGAGGAATCTCATGGATAAACCATGTTCAAGGTCTTGCCCCTAGTTTGAATTCAAATTCAAAGATGCTCAGTGCCAGGAATCTGCCCCCAGACAACAAAGAGGCTATGTACAGAGGCCAAAGAGACAGACATACTTGGTATACCAAGGGTAAGACAAAGAGGATCAACTAGTTATAGGCCATAAAGGGGCACTAGGGTCGATGCAAAGTGAAAGATGTGATCAGGAAAGGACATCAGGATACCAGGTGGAATCATGATAGACATTGGAGTAACAACTTACTACACGTGGCTCCTGTTTGCCAGGTTTTCACCATGGTACTTATCCAAAGTGCCTGTTTGCCAGGTTTTCACTTATGGACAGGATTTTTCTCTTGATTTCTATTTTTGCATGCTAAGATGCCTGCTTACCAGGTTTTCATCAAGGAAACCATTTTTTTTTCTTTTTGATTTTTTTTCTTTTTTTTCTCTTTTTTTATTTTTTAATATTTTTTCAAAAAAATTTGCAATTTTTTATACTTTTTTCAGAAATTTTTGCAAATTTTTTGTACTTTTTTCTGGATCATGAAAAATACTTATGGAGGTGCATGTTGTTCAGTGCTTCAAGCAATGGTTCTCCCTCTGATGTTGCAAGCTGATACACTCTAGACCCATATGATGTTGTGACTATATAAGGGCCATCCCAATTTGGTTCAAATTTTCCAGCCTTCTCTTTGCATGGCTAGGTTTTGTAATTCATCTTTAGAACCAAGTCTCCAATCTCAAAATCATGAGCTTGGACTTTCTTATTGTAACTCCATTTGAGGCGGTTTTGATAGGCTTGCAAGTGTACCAAGGCAGTTTGTCTCCACTCATAAAGCATTTTGAGCTCATGCAATCTGGAAACTATGTACTACTCATCGTCAATAATGCCTTGTAAGGATACTCTCAATGATGGTATTTCAACCTCGAGGGGTAATATGGCCTCAATGCCATAGAATAGAGAGTATGGAGTAGCACCAGTGGGGGTGCAAATGCTAGTTCTGTAGGCCCACACAGCTGGATTTAGTTGCAGGTGCCAATCATGACTAGTATCATTAACAATCTTTTGGAGGATCTTAATGATTGTTTTGTTAGATGCCTATGCCTGGTAATTGCCTTATGGATAGTAGATACTAGAGAATCCATGACGGGTTTTGAATTTCTCACAAAGCTTGGAAACATCTTTGTTCTGGAATGGGCTACCATGATTAGTAATGATGGCCAGAGGAACTCCATAGTGGAAAATGATATAATTTAGGATGAATCTAGAAATTTTCTTGTCAGTGATGTATGTCATAGGGATAGCTTCCACCCATTTGGTAAAGTACTCAGTGGTCATTATGATGTATTTGTGGCCATTAGAAGATAGGGCTGTAATTTTCCCTATAAGGTCAAATGCCCATTGAGAAAAGGGCCATGGAGAAACCACTGGCTGTAGATCCTATGCCGAAGCATGAATCAAATTGCCATGAATCTGGCACTTGTAACATTTCTTAGCAAATTTATGAGCATCTTGCTCCATGGTGGGCCAATAATATCTTTCTCTGACTAGCTTCTTGGCAAGACTCAAATTATTGAAATGTCCACCACAAATACCATCGTGGACCTCATGTAAAGAAGTTTCAGCCTCTCACGAATTGAGGCATCTAAGGAGGGTTTGGTCATAGGCTCTCCTATAAAGGGTATCACCGATGATGACATAACGGGAGGCTTGACAGATAAGAGCTTGACGTTTGTTTTGGGATAGGTCCAGGGATAATATTTGTGTGTGTAGGTAGTTGTAAACATCTTTATACCAAGGGGAGTCAGGACCAACAATGTCACACATGAGCTCAGATTGTGGAATGTTAAATGTCAAAAGCAATAGCTTCTCAATGAGAAACTCGCATCTCTCTTCATTATTTGGCATATTGGTCATAGATACAAAAGTGGCCATAGCATCTTCCTATTTGTTATGTACCCGAGGAAGTTGGCAAAAACTGATTGTGACAAATTTCTTCTTGAGAAAGTCATCCAACTGTTTGTAAGGCACCAACTTTTCATCTTTGGTTTCTTAGTCATTAGTGACCTGTCAGATGACTAATTTAGAATCATCATACATGTTGAGGTGCTAGATTTTCCATTGAATAGAAATTTTGAGTCTAGTAATAAGGGCTTCATATTCGGTGATGTTTTTAGTGGATGCAAATGCAATTCTATAAGATTTTGGTATGACATCGCCTTGTGGGGTGACAAACATGATGCCTGCCCTCGATCCATGCCTAGTGTGTGATCCATCAAAATAGAGTTGTCATTCATTGGAGTCAGTGAATGAAAAAATGGACTCATCTGGAAATTCTTAAAGCAACAAGTGATCATCTGGAACTGGTGCCTTTGCAAGCTAATCTGCTATCACCTAGCCTTTTATTGCCTTTCTGTCTACATACTCTATGTCAAACTCACTCAGGAGCATGACCCATTTAGATAGGTGACCTGTGAGGGCTGATTTTCCTAGAAGATCCTATAATGGATCAATCTAGGACACAAGTATAACTCTTTGTCTATCAGCTTGATCATTATTTTTATCTTCATTTTGTTCTTCATCACCTTGCACATTATTTTGATCATTATCTTGACCGTCGATATTTGTAGCCTGATGCTCAGGAGTAATGATTTGTAGCTCAAGGGCTCTACATTGTTGGTAGGGTAGAGTTTTAGGTTCCTCATTTTAAGTGAACTTATTGTAGTCCTCTGGTTCTTTAGTTCTTTCTTGTTCATTTTTCTTTGCAAATTCATCTATCTTTACATTTGCACTTTCAATAATTTTGTTAGAGGCTTTGTTTAGACATTTGTAAGCCTTGATCTTGGTAGAATACCCTAGAAAAAATACTTCATCACTCTTGGAGTCAATTTTTCCATTTCTATCATCTTTTAAGATATAACATTGACTGCCAAAATTTTTGAAATAAATTACATTTGGCGTGTATCCATACCATAGCTCATAAGGTGTCTTCTTGGTGTCTTTCTTCAATTATACTCTATTCAGTGTGTAAACAGCAGTATTGACAGCTTCCCTCCAGAATATTTGGGTGATTCCTTTTTCTATCATTAGTGTTCTAGCACAGTCGACTATTGATATGTTCCTTCTCTCAGCAATCCCATTTTTCTATGGCATTCTTGGTGCAGAAACCTATCTTTTTATACCATGCTCATTGCAAAAGTTAGTGAATTCATCTGATATAAACTCACCTCCTCTATCTGATCTTAAAATTTTTAGATCCTTACCACTTTGTTTCTCTACCATAGCCTTATACCATTTGAACATCTTAATTGCTTCTGATTTATCTTTTAGAAACATAACTGATATCATTCTAGAGTAATCATCAACAAAGAGAATAAAATATCTATCTCAGTAATAACTCTTTGTCCTCATGGGTCCACATAAATTAGTATGGACTAATTCTAGAATTGCATCAGATGTATGGGTTTTTCTTTTAAAGCTAGACTTTGTCATCTTACCTTTTTGGCAGTTTTTACGCATGATGTTGTCGGGCTTGGTCATTGTCGGTAAGCCTCAGACATTTCTCATTTTGCTAATTTTCATCATGTTGTCAAAGTTCACATGACACAGTCTTTTGTGCCATAACCATATGTCTTCATTTGTATAAATTAAACAAGTGGAGTCAATATCATTTAGATAGAATAAGTTACCTTTTGTCTACTCACCGGTACCAATCAGATTTCTAGATTGGTTGAAGATCTTTGCCTTCTTATTTTTAAATGCTACTTTGTAACCTGAATTATTCAACTGAGAAACACTCAATAGATTATAATTCAATCCATTTACCCAATAATAATTCTCACTCTTTATCTGGTTATTCAAAATTAATTTTCCTCTACCTTCAACTGGAATAGGTGTGTCATTTCCCATTCTTACTGATCCACCCTTTTAGTATTCAAAATTCTCAAACTTTTGCTTATCACTGGTCATATGATGAGTGCAGCCACTATCTATGATCCAAACATCATTTTTGCTAATTTTAGATATGAGAGTTGTTTCTACATACCTTTCTTCATCATCATCTGAATCATGATTTACAGCCACAAACACCATCTCGATCTCTTCATCAAATTCGGTGTCAGTATCATCATCCTTGCATTTTTCTAGGTGGCTGACCTTCTTTCCTTTTTCCTTATAGTCTCGGGTATCTCTTCTTTCTGATTGTCAGTAACTTCTTTTATCACCTCTGTCAGACTTCTTCTCAAAAGATCTATCATTACTTCTGTCATCTTTTCTTCTGTTAGTACATCTTGCAGCAAAATGCCCAATCTCTTTGCAATTAAAAAAAACAAGTGGTAATTTACCTTTGTATTTACCTTTGCCTCTCTGCATTCTTCTGGCCATAAGTACTTCTATTTCATCAAGACCATCCTCTTCACTTTCACTATCACTATCTTTCCTCATAGTGTTTTTGTGACTTGATTTACTTATTCTCCTAGAAGTTTTGAATGCAGACTCTATGTTTGGTAAGACACTATTATCAAAGTTATTCATCTCAAATAAAATCAGTCTTCCAATTAAACTATCTAGAGAAACATTTCTATTTTTTTTTGCTCTCATTTCTTGAATGGAAGATACTCGAATAGCATAAGTAGGCAGTAAGGTTCTCATAATTTTACTTACCATTGTATCTTCTTCCAGTACACCTCCAACTCCTCGGATAGCATTGACTACCTCTTTAATTCTTGTGTTGTACTGAGTGATGTTTTCTCCTTCTTTCATTTTTAGATCATCAAACCTTCCTCTAAGGATTTTTTCCTTGGCTCTCAAGACATTTTTTTCACCACCATGTACAAGCTTCAATTTGTCCCACATCTGCTTTGCAGTTTTGCATTCTTTGACATCTTCAAATTCAGCATCGGAGAGTGAGGAAGCAAGCTCTATCATCATGCCATTATGTTCATGCTTCTCTCTCATTTTTTCAACTATTGGTGCTCCTGTGGGCAACACATATTCAATTTCAAGGAATTGAGTAACTTCATTACTAATACGTGATAAGTGGAGTCTTATTCTTCTCTGCCATGAAGCAAAATTATCTTTGTTCAACTTGGGCAGATCTCATCTGTTCATCTTGTGATCTTTGGCTTAGGTCTGGAAACCTTCCTTCTAAGCACACAAGCTCTGATACCAATTGTTAGTAATAACTGAGAGGGGGGGGTGAATCAGTGGCCTCAAAAACTTATCCTTAAACTTAACCACCAATCAATAAAACTCATTCTATTATGTCCCTACAAGATGCATGCCATGAAATACTTATAATGATTAACTGTCTATCAGTTTACCTTTTCTATCCTTATTCTCCTTGATTACCGATAAGCAGTATAACTATTTACTGAAATACAATAAATATGTAGAGTATATCGATCAACCCAAAATGAATTATGTAAGATATAAAATGGTAAAGAAATATATCACACACACATATAACACATGGATTTTAACGTGGAAACCTTGTTAAGCAAAAAAAACCACTGGGACCAGTACCCCAAATTTTCACTCTTTTGAAGTGAGCCCTATTAAGAACCAACCCTGTTAAAGGTTACAAACACACTATTAGGTGTGACCTTGTTAGAGGATTTTACACATATAGGTTGTCACTTAGTATCGGGCATCTAATTCTGCCATCCTTGAATCAGCCTCTCTCTTAGACTGTCAATAGGCATTGGCCATATCCAATGCTACTTTCATGAATCAACCTTTTTGGCACTCCTTGGGATGTACCTCAATATATAGAAGACTGTTAAATCCTACTCTGTTAAGAGACTTGATGCTTCAATGGTTAAACTGAAACAAAATGACCTGTTTCTAATGCAACTTTGAATTGTAGATTTTTAGATCTATTTAAGTACATTACCTCTCTGATCAATGTATCAATTCAATTCTTTTGTGCTCCATACTTTATTCTCTATGATGCTATGCTTATTGTTCATCGGTGTGTGCAGAATTCCTTAGCTCTCCTTTAGCTTGATTGATCAGTACTACATGAATTTGTTCTTCATCAGTTTCTCTTTAGCATCCTCTTTCTATTCACTCCCCTTAATCCCCTTTTCATGTGATACAAAAATGAATTAATCTTGTCTCTTATATCGACATGATATTCACTATTTCTTGATTCTTGATTCTTGATTCTTGGTCTGAAAAACAATCTAGCCAATTTGATTTAAAGCATAACTCCTAATTTATCTCGTATTTATCTTCTTCCCAACTGTACAAATCTTCTTTAAATCAATTACTTAACTCTTGTCAAATAAAACAAAGAAAAAAACCAGTTAAGTCTATCTTTAGCTCTTTGCAGCTAGATATTTTGTTATTTTGTGAACTCTCTATTCCATCAGTCAACTCTTCAGTTAGTTGTCAATTACAACTACCAGTTCTGTCAGTGTGATTCTAGTTAGCTTTAGGATCTCCATTTGTCGGGCATCATTAGATTTTTACTCATCGAGCAACTCTATTTTCAGCTCGTCGGGCATCCTGTGGTTTTGCTTCATCGAGCAACATTGTCTTCTGCTTGTTGGGTATCACTGTAACTTTTCTTCTTTGCCTTTACCAATGGTGTGCACTCCGTTAGTGTTTTTATGTCACTTAGGCTTGACTTTTATGCATTGCTAAAAGCATAACCTTTGTTCCATTGATTCTCTGAAGTCTTTGGCATTATATACATGACTGTATAGATGATATCAAGTTGACATCAATGACAATACAAACCATTAACTGATTTAATTCCTTGGATTATCTTCAACTTAACATTATCAAACATTTAATTAGTTACATGTCATGAGAAACATCGATGATCTTGGACAATGTTCCTGAAATAGTAATGATCAGAAATAGTATTGGCAAACGTGGAAAACACTATTGAATTGATATTGATAGATTGACAATGATAACACCAATGAACTTTGACAATGTTAACAAATAGATAATTAAGGGGATACAAAGCATCGATGAACTTGGACAATGCTCCTGAAATGATGACAATATTGATCGAATGAAATAGGGTTTTGATTCGTTTGGAAATTGGGTTAATTAGGCATCGATGATCTTGGACAATGCCCTAGAATGGTCAGAATGAGTCCAAACAATTCTGAAAGTAATTAGGAATGTAATAGAATGGGTTTGAATTGATTTAGGAAGGTTTGGAATGATTTTAGGATTGGTTTAGTATCAAATAGGATTGAATAGGATTGGTTTAGGGTTGATCAGAATTGATTAGGAAATTGATCAATTTGATAAAGAGGGTAGAAATATGTTAGTAAATAATTGAACAATTTTGTAATATTCAATCATCAACGAAAGACACAATGTTGTCATATAATAAAGATCATATGCGCAACATAGAGGAATAATTAGGTCATAAAACAATGTTTCAATTGTGATGCTAAAAATGTTAAAACACGTAGACCAGCAGGCTCAAACCATTTTTAGGTGTCTACAGCAAGTCCTTTGCCATTAAAGAAAGGTCAAGTAAGGACCTATAAGAGAAATCATCCAACCAAATAGTCCAAAGCACCAAAAAGGAGAAGGAATCTAATCCTAAACAAGGAAGACAAAGAGGAAATAGATGAATCTGTCCAAATAGAAAAGAATAAGATTCCTAAAATAGTTGATGAAGTATGTGTCTCAATCATCAAATCAGGTACAATAAATGATAGAAAGATCAAAAAATGGCTGACATTGGAACCAGTGGATCAAAATAAGATTAAGGAGGCAATTATCAAAATGATGTGCATACACAAATATCTCCCAATATAATTGGCAAATAAAATGCCAAAAGAACTACAAGATAGATTATCAGCAAGATGGACATTTACCTTGCACTCTGAGAAAGAAATCAAGGAAAGAGTCCTAGTATCTATCATGCCTCCCAAATAAAAAATGGAGGAGATCAAAGAAATGATGAAAATTCACTCCAAATGGTTCTCACCAAAGTTGAGAGCTTACTAAGTGCTTCAACGACATTTACTGGACCTAGATAGAAAGAGTGAAGCAGAATGGAGAAAGATACTTGATATTCCTCAAAAGGATACAAGTCCTGAGCCCCAAATTGATCTTACTGAAACTTAACAAACCAAGGATAATCAGGCTACATAGAGCCCTGAGCACATCACTATCAATGATGAAGATGTCAGAATAGTAGAATTGGACAAAGAGGAATTGGGCACTATAGGAAACAAGAATATGGATGTTGTAGATAAAACATGGCCAAATACAACTGTGAACAATACAGTTATTGACAAAACCGATGACTCTTTCGATGAGATTAAGGTAGATGAGGATGTTACTATTGCAGCAGATCAACCAAAGGAACAAGAAACATCTATTGACACTGCACAGGTAGACACATTGAGATAGATTATATTATTGATACATGTTATTAATATAATCTCATAAAAGGAGAAGCCACCTGACAAATATTCAAGAATTCCCGAGGATACAGGGGATGAAGGAAAGAAAGACAACACCGATGACCAGAATGTCATCAGAGACACTCAAAATGTAACTGATACTGACAAGGTTGTAAAAGAAGGATGCATAGACAAAGGAAGATGAAGTACTTAAGGATACCGATGGAGCTAAAACAAAAGATGGCACTCCTAAGGAAATTGAAAAGGTTGCTACAAATAATTTCAAGGTTGATGTGGAGACGTCTAGTCAAAACCAACAAGCTGACACCAAGGCACAACAGAAAAAAGGACAACACCCCCAATCACTTCATCTAGCACATCAGACCAAGGTGATAAGATGGCTATGGTTCTACATTCAAGTGCATCTCAGAAGAAGAAGAAGAAGAAGAAGAAGAAGAAGAAGAAGAAGAAGAAGAAGAAAACCAAGAAGACTAAGTTGGAAGTCACTCTAGATGAGATAATTGAGATACCTAAGTGTGACCCAACTACATTAGATTATGAATCACTAAAAGAGTATGGTGAGATATGCCAAAGGAAGACACTACAGGAGAAGCTAAGGAAGGAGCACTGAGACTCCATGGTACTAGAGACAACTAGGGACGTCTTGAATCAGATTGTACCCGATGTTGATGTTGATCATAATACACCTATCCTTGATTGACTATCCAATCTCACTGAGGCCATCACAACTCAGAATGTTGATGCAGAAAAGGAAATTGAGGAGAGAGCAGAGCAGAAATATCAATACAAACTTATTGAAAAGATCAGACAAGAAATGATAGAGAACAAGGTAAATCTTTCAAAGATAGCAAGTAAATTAGATCCAATAATTATTGAATCTATTTCCTTGAGACAAAAATTGTGCACACTTGATAAATTCACTAAGGAAAACAGTGATAAAATAGAAAATTTAGAATCCGATCTAGCTACAAGTGCTAAAGGCTTAACCACCAATGAAAAATAAATAAAGTTGCATTACGATAAAATTATTGAGATCAAATGGTTAAGACAGGAACTATGGGAAGCAGAATCACAATTTAGGGAAGAGGTTACCAAGCTCCAGGCTCAACTCCTTCCAAATCTTACACTACTTCAATAGCATATCATCTCAGTAAGGCAACTAATTTCCACCCCCAAGATGTCTTTAGCAGACAACATCTACAATATGCATGAAAGGATCAAACTCAAGCACATGGCTCTAGATCACTTGAAGGAAAAATGGGAGAAGATTATGGAGGACATGAAGTCCTCACACTCTCATAGTTTTGATAAGTTGTAGGTATACACCTTTGCCCTTACTATCAAAAAAGGGGGAAATTAATGATATGTATAGTATAACTTAAAGAGGGAAACTATACAGTACAAAGAGAAAAAAAAAAAAGGGAAAATAATGATATGCTATGATATATATAGCACAAGGTGAAAAGGAACAGAGTATCATGTACATACACTTATACTATACTGACATATGCATAGGGGGAGTCATGAAATGACTAAGGAATATATATGGTGTACATACTAAACACTTTGTTAGTATTTTGTACATATCAATTTTTTATACTAATGTCAAAGGGGGAGATTGATGACATTATTTTTCCATTAGTATGCAAAGAAAACCATCAATGACACCTACACCGAAAGACACGGTAAGAGAAAACTGACAGAACAGTTCAAAGTGTAAACCAAAGACACAATGCAAAGTGAAAACCAAAATAGCTAAGTGGAACCCAATAGTAGAACCTGAAAAGCAAAGCACAATGCAACTGACAAGAAGCAAAGAGAGGAACCCGACAGAGCAAGGGAACCTGACAAATAGACTCTATATGCAAACTGAGCATCAGACACCGAAAGTCAGTTACATCCTGAGAAATGTGGATTTGACTTCCACGTCAGATAAAACACTTGTGTTTTATATTTAGAGCTTTAATTTATTTTTAAATCCATTTCTTGTGGAGAAAGCAATGTAATTGTTATTGTTTTAATCAGTCTAACTCATTAAAAATATGCAAACTAGGGATCAAGGTCAAGTTGTAAACCTTTGATCATAGAGTTAGTTTTGTAATACGTGAAACTACATTAGGTCAGTCTATCTTATAAATAGATGTTTTAATAATTCATTAAAATAATGAGAGGATGAACGTAGCCTATGAGCACATCTATGGATTAGACTGAGAGTTTCAAGAAGCATAACAACAAAAAGTGAATTTGGTTATCAAGAACCAAGAACAGACGCTACTGAGCAATAGAGGTATTATTCAATCACATTAGGTGATACATTTATACATATAACCTTGAATGGATCTATAATCAAAAATATTAGATTGCATACACTCGGGTCAATGAGTAATTTGCTTACATTTAACAAGTGAAGCAAAGTGTAAAAATCCTTCCAAGAAAGGTGTATTTAACAATCCTTTGTAAATCTCTTAACCGAGTGCACACTAAATAGTGTTGTTAAAGCTCTTAACAGAGTAGACCATAACCAGTCTCCACATAATACTCCTAACATGGTAGATCATCAGAATTGATCAAATTGTAAGCCTTAACTGGCCCCTTCCAATCTACAGATACTGAAGTTTTGTGGGTCTCATCCCCACTGCAATTTTTAGCTTTTAATAGGGGTTTTCTGCGATATCATATCTTTTGTTATGTGTCAATTACTTTCATGAATGTTTCTATAAATGTCTACAAACAATTAAGGTTATGAAATGTTATTACATGCATACAAAAAGAACAACAGATAGATCGGTAAAGCATATAATCTGATTACATGGTTAAAGGTTAGATTATCTAAAAAGTTATAGAGGTACTGATTCACCCCTCCCCTCTCAATACATACTTTCCATTAATTCCAATAGAGTCTACTTAATACTCTTGATAAAGTAGATCAAAGCATAGGAAAAATTTATCAAGGTAAAAGAGACAAGGAAAGACCAAGCCCCAAAGTGACTTAGGTCCTCATTAACCTAAGACCAAGAAAAAAAGGAAAAAAACACAAACAAATATATATACAGAGAGAGAGAGAGAGAGAGAGAGAGAGAGAGAGAGAGAGAGAGAGAGAGAGAGAGAGGTTAACATACGATGATTCTTGTAAATAGATCGGTGCAAAGAGAGAATTGAAATAGTCTAGAAAATTGTATTATTCAATTCAATTCACCCCTCGAGCTTTATTTAATGTTTTTACCCAATTTATCTTATTATGTTATCACTTTTTAAAGAACTCCTTCACATTTCCTATGTCATCCATCTGTGGGTCAAGATCCACATAAGGAGCCACTTCACACTACTACCCAAACACTAGGCTCATCTCATTCTACAATGAAGCACAAAGCAAAATAATGCAACAAAGAAAAAGCCATAAAAGACTCTCTAAGTCATAAAAACCACAATGAAATATGATAAACTCAACTGGTCTCAAACCGAGAGTGTAGGTCCCTTAAAATACAAACATGGTACACTCAATGTGCTTGTGGTGAAACCTCAAACATTGACATCACTAACTCAAGATGTGATCTCAAATCAAGCATCAAGAAAAGGCCAAAAGAAGGAATATGGATAAACACTCATGCACATGATATACTCAAGCGACCACTTTGCCAAGAGTATGGATTCCAAGGCAAATTTGAAAAGTAAAACCATATACTGGCTACAATCATAGAATACTATTAATTCCAACATTCAATTTATGCCCAATATCACAACTGGTGAATCTAGGAAGCATGCAAATCAAGGCAAGCCCCAAAATGCCCAAAAAATGAATATGGGAATCAAGCCACAAAATTAAAACTCATTTGTTAAAATGCACCTAAAATCACAAATATCAAATAAAATTCCCGTTCTAAGCATACACAAAAAAAAAAGGAAGCATAACACCGCAAAACTCACGATATTCAAATTCTAAAACTAGAATCTAACACATAGGCCCAATCAGGAAATAAAATGCTACAAAAATGTAGGGGAATACTAATTCTCATCCCACATAAATACACAATTTATTCTAATTAAAAGATGAAGTAATTAAAAAGTTGTGAGATGCCCTACCTCACACAATATGACAAATATAGAAATGAGGAGAATAAAATAAATTCATCATGAAAACTTGAATGACTCCACAAGAAGATAAGAAATAGCAGCACAAATCTAACGAGCTACCACCTATAAAAATTTGACAAGCAGATCAATCACAATGAGCAAAAGATCAATTTTCTCCAAATCATTTTGGGGAAAATCCCCAATTTGACAAAAGCAAGAATGAGGAATAAACTCTCTTCCTCCAAATATAAAGTCACTTTTCTAAAAGGACATAAAAATAAATCACTTCAATTAATAAGACAATTATAGTCTTTCCCAAAATAAATTAAATTTATTCTAGTTAAATAGAATTTACTATGGTAAGTTAGCCAACATTAAAATTAAATCCCCAACAATAAATCAACATTAATTCTAACTCAATTGCGACAATTGTGGGAACTCTAATTGCAAACGCGCGCGCGCGCGCACACACACACACACACACACACACACACACACACACACACACACACACACACCGGTCTATCAAAAAATGCATATGAAATCTAGATTTACCAACACATATCAGAGGGATGATATAACAATTACGGATACACCATCCATACATGGATGATATTGGCTCAATCATGAAAGGTTGGTGAAACTATCACCTGTGTCACCATTGAGGATAAAGACAAACTCAAAACTTGAAATTCAAGCAGAATGATGTTTGGTGCTCGTTCACTGAAACACACAACATCAAGTGTATTTTCTCACAATATAAATAGCCAAAGCACATGCAATAATAATAATAAAATGTGCCTAATGGAACACTAACGCTCTAGTTATGTGATCATTTGTATGTATTAGAATGTCATGACACTGATCATTCCATATTATAATCCTCAATGTATATTTCATTTGAATTATTTATATTAAAATAATCATTTACGACAATAAGTGCATATATCACTGGAAGTCAACAATTAAAATATCCAACAACATATAAGACACAATAAACTAGAAATCAGATATAATCACCATAATATATTATTCAGATGTTCTTGAATGCAAAATACACCAAATACCATCATAAAGCATCATGTCACATCAAAACAACATCATCAAGTAGATATGATCAAAATGGTAAATAATGACATAATCTAACCATCTAAATCCACCATGATATTGGTAACCAAAATAATGTATTGTCATCATACGAATAGCCACACAACAAAATAGACTCCATCACGGATCAAAATAACATGGAACAAAATACAACCACGGGAGGTACTACAAAAATACGATATTAGTAAAAATATAATTAAACTCCTCCCATAGTTCTCATGTAAATGATGGGGCTAAATAATATAACAAATAGTGTCAAAGAACACATATTGATACATAAACCTACAAGGGGCGTACCCCCCTTGCAACCTTCTTTTGTTCATTTATCAACAATAACTTTTTATAATTGCATGGTTGAGACATCATTTTCCTAACAATATTTACAACAATTTCATATTTCATGTCTTTTGGGGAGTGTTTTTCTCCTTGTACTACATTTGTAAGAGATATTTTGTTCATGGGTACCTAATATGGCTTTGTTTCCTATAGTTATATTTTCATTCTTGCATTTTCTTTTTCCTCTCTAAGTTACACTTAGGAGATGTTTTTGTGAATGACTTATATTACCTAGTTGATTCTCATTTAAGTCCTATTCACACATAGTTAAGTTTACTTAGCGAACTTTAACTTAATTTACTTTTGGTGTCCCATGTCATATGATTTTGACACTTTCATAATTGTGTGTTGTCTTATCTCTTTACCTTGCATATACATGAAATGCCTCTCATTTACATTATATATAATTGCATCAATTTGTAATCATATAATCAAGAATTCATTCTTTTCTAATCTCTTGTGGAAGGTCATTTTGGTTTTACATGTGATTGCGGTTGGTTAATTTTATTGTGTGACGCTTACATAGTATAGGATCTCTAAATATCTTGGATCAAGATAAGGTCCATAACACTTGTGCTCTAAAATCATAAAATAAAAACCCAAAAATATTTTTTTTCTCAATTAATAAAAGAAAAATCTAAAACACCACAAGTTTACAAATATATTTGAAACCTTGAAATCTTGTCAATTTTTTCTATGTTCTATTGTATTCATATATACATAGCTTCCAAACAAACAAAGGGTTAACAATACCACAAATTTGTATTCTCCTCCATTAAGATAATATTATATGTACCCTAGGATAACCATTATAGAAAAACAAAAATAAAATAAAAATAAAATATAAAAATATAAAAATAAAAAACTAGCCTCCAATTGTATCCAAAAAACTTAATGTATTATCTCCATATTAAGATTACAATATATTTATAAGGTTTCTATACCAAGCCTCTAAAGAATTAAGAAACTCATTTGGACTTATCTATGTTAATAATAAAATGAGAGCCATGTTGCCACATATCTCAATATATTCTTCCTATAATCACATAAAACCCAAAAGAGATGTTGAATCCAACCAATACCAACAACTAAATATGTTCTTACTTTTAAAAAGCTTGCAGAATTCTATT
>MU225899.1:684017-721368 GCA_018584345.1 Thuja plicata
TCAAAAGCATATTCAATATTAATTTACATTATGTCTTTAAGGGGAGAAAGTCACAAGATCAGGTTCCTAGATTCCCTTATTGAAAAGGAACCTTAAGAAAATGATTCTAGGATAATGAGAATCTCAAGACATTAAACCATGAGACATATGAAAGTGAATGAATACATGATAACACTTTGATAAAACAAAGATAATAGAAGATAGAAGCTATAAAAAATAAGTAAACATATGTGAATAGTTACTTCCCTAAACAAGAATGGGTATAAATCACTTTGTCGACATGGGATCCACGATGTCTGATGAGAAAAGTCAGAAGGTTTCCCAACGAGTAAATTTCCAATGATGCCTGATGGACAGAGATCATGAAGCTAACTAGAGTCTCACCGATGGAACTGTCAGTCGTCACCAACAACTAACTGTAGAGGTGATCGATGGAACAAAGAGTTTAGAAAATGACAAAATATCTAGCTGGCAAGAGCTAAAGATAAACTTAACTGGGTTTTTTATTTGTTTTATTTGACTAGAGTCAAGTGATTGATTTAAAGATGATTTGTATAGTTGGAAAGAAGATAATTATGAGACAAATTAGGAGTTATGCTTTAAATCTAATTGGTTGGATTTTTTTTCATGCCAAGAATCAAGAATCAATAAACAATGAATATCATGTCTATATAAGAGACAAGCTTAATTCATTTTTGAAATGCAATGAAAAGGGGATTAAGGGGAGTGAATAAAAAGAGGACGTTGAAGAGAAATTGATGAAGAATAACTTCATACAGTCCTGATCAATCAAGCTGAAGGAGAGCTAAGGAATTTTGCAGACACCGACAAACAGTGAAGCGCAACATCACAAAGCAGAAAGTGTGGAGCACAAAGAATTGAATTGATACATTGATCAGAGAGGTAATGTACTTAAATAGATATGAAAATCTACAATTCAAAGTTGTATTAGAAATAGGTCATAGTGTTTCAATTTAACCATTGAAGCATCAAGTCTCTTAACTGAGCAGGACTTAACAGTCTTCTATATATTGAGGTACATCCCAAGGAGTGCCAAAAAGGTTGATTCATGAAAGTAGCATTGGACTTTCCCGATACCTATTGACAGTCTAAGAAGGAGGCTAATTCAAGGATGGTAGAAATAAATGCCTGATACTAAGTGACAACCTCTATTTATAAAATCTTGTAACAAGGTCGCACTTAACAATGTGTTTGTAACCTTTAACTGGGTTGGCTCCTAACATGACTCACTTCAGAAGAGTGAAAAATTGGGGTACTGGTCCTAGCGGTTTTTCCCCTAATAGGGTTTCCACATTAAAAATTCATGTGTTATGTGTGTATGATTCATTTCTTTATTGTTTTGTATCTGACATAGTTAACACTGGATTGATCGGTATACTCTATTTATTTACTGAGTTTTGATAAATAGTTATATTGCTTATCAGTAATCAAGAAAGAATAAGGATAGACAAAGAACACGGACAGACAGTTGATCATTATAAGTAATTCATGGCATGCATCTTGTAGGGACATAATAATCTGAGGTTTATTGATTGGTGGTTAATGTTTAAAGGATTAATTATTGAGGCCACTAATTCAGCCCCCCCTCTCAATTATTACTAACAGAGTCATCCTGTAGCTGAGATATTTCCAAGTCTATGAGGAAATGGAGGAGACTCTAGTGATTGATTTGGTTGTACTAGAATTACTGAATAAGTGGTTCAATAGGTTCTTCTTGGACTATCTCTTCTAAGGGTGCTTCTCTGATAACAGGGCCAGATGGTGCTGAAAGAGTAGTGCCTGATTCTAGATGGATGTTATTGATATTTATAGCATATGCAGGTTGTTGATTCAGGTCTGATGAGTATACTTGTTTTAGTTGAGGCCTTCTATTGGGATTAGGAGTTGGTTGAACTGGCAGTTGTTTAAGTTTTACCAGAGGTGTAGTGGTTGTAGGAGGTGCATTTGGTGGCATTAATGTTTGTTGTTGAGGTTGTTACAGGAGAAAAATTTGTTGATTAGGCCATTGTTGTCCACCCCTCCACTAAGGTGATTGTTTCCAATTACCTTGTGGTGTTTTCCACTGAGTTTGGGATATTTTCCAATTGGTTTGAGGCTATTGTCAATTTCCTTGAGGGGATTTACATTGGGGTGCATGAGTTTGGTAGTTTTTCCATTGAGATTATGGATTATTCCAGGGTTGGCCTTGATAATTTACAGCATAATAATCAAACTGGGGTTGCCACTGACTACCAATAGAATTTAAAAATGGACTAGAAAATCTCAAGGGATCTTGTGGCATACCTTGTCTTAGAGCCCATGGTCACCTTTGAGCAATGTAGAAGACATGTTCATCATCTCCTAGGACTTGGTTGAACTCAATAGGTATCTACATAGCCTCTGTTAGGTCTATTTAAAAAAAAAATCCAATCAATTGAGTCCTTGGTCTGCAAGCTTCAAGTTAAGGTCATGTGTAAATTTTGAAACCCTTGTTTAAAGTCTTAAGTGTGAATTTTTTTTTAAACCTTAAGTGTTAGAGCGGTTTCTAATTTTCCGTTACCTTTTTCATCACTTAAGTTATGTGTCTACCCATGTGTTTATTAAGTGGGGTCATGTTCAATAGTTCCTAAGTCTCTAGCACTTTAATATTTCCTAAGTTTGAAAGCCCGCAAATCCTTTATCCATATTAAATCATGTGTCGGGGAAGTTCCTTTTGATCTAATGGTTTTCACATTCCCTTAAGATGAAGATGATCGATATCTATGCTTTAAGGCATTGCGTCATGATGCCACGTGTATCTGGCAGGTTTAGCTGCAGTTAAAATACAAATCATAAGATCATCGTAGATCTTGTTTGATCCAATGGCCCGCGCTTTGTCTTAAAATGAAAGATGATGGAAGTTAACCTTTGAGGCTTTTCATGATAACGACGCATGTCCAAGTGGGTCTGAGCATGGTCATAAAGCTAAAGTTAAATAGAAGACAAATCAAATTTGATCTGACGATGGTCACAAAGCCTCACAATAAAAGATGCTAGTGAAATAACTATTGAGGGAAAGCGTCATTGTGACACCTAGCAAACAACATGCCCAGAATTATGATAAAGAATTAGATAAATCACCAGCATCTTAAAAAATATCTAACAGTGGGTGTTAAGCCTCAAACACTAGATGAAAGGATTTTAAGCATTAAGGGAATGCGTCATTGTGATGCATATCCCACTGGGCAAGTTGAGACCATGGTTGGTAGACAGCTGGTTGACTAAAGACAAGACAGGTTAATAAAGATCTGACAGGTGGCATAAAGCCTCAGATCAAAATTAATGTAGATTTAACCATTCAGGCAATGCGCGGTGCCACCAGGTGTCTTTGTAGGATCATAGCTGTGGGTTATAAAGTTGAATAAAGGCAGTAAAGATTATGAAGATCGGATGAGTGGAATTAAGCCTTGAGCATAAAGTGATAGATGTTTAACCTTCAAGGTAATGTATCATGGTGATGCATGTCCAAAGTGATGGGACCCTCTGGCAACGTAAAGTAAGGTAACGTACAAGCAAGTATATAAAGATCTAATGGTGGGCGTAACGCCTCAGATCAAAAGTGTTCAAAACATAACCTTTGAGGGAACGCACCATTGTGACACATGTCTAAGGAGATGAACATTATAAAGGACTTGTTTTGGACCATCTGATGTAAAGGAAAACTATCAGGATTGACAGTTATGCTTCAAAATGCTAAAGTAATAGTTGTGAACTGTTAGCCGCGAGATTTCAAACTTAGATGAAGTAATGGAAAATGTGTGTTTCTCTGTAGTGAAAATTTAATGCTCAGAGATGATGGGATTGTTATTTGATTGATCATTAAAGTCTTATTTTTCATAATTATCAAAGTTGTGGAGCGAAGAAAAGTTGCAGCGACCGCATTCAGATTTTCAAGCTATCTACAAAATAGGTAATTTGCTGATACTGGTATTTCTGAGTTCTGATAAATTTGGAAAAATACTAGGGTTTTCAGTAAGAAGGTTTTATTCTTGAAATTGTTAATTATTATAATTTCAAACCCTAAATTCAAGATGCCTCCCAGAAGAGAGTTTAAAGAGAAAATAGACTACAAGGAGAGAAATGTGTGTGATGACCTGTTGTAGCAATTGACTAGGTCAACTAATGATTCAACCAAAATCAAGGAAGTAGTTCCCAAAACCCCACATTTGAAAATTAGCGAGGGTCTGTATGATTTGGGTAAATGGGTTAGAGATGCCAACATAGGTATGAGTGGTATGGCTCTATTCAAAGTAGTATTCATCGATAGAAATGCCTTTGCTCCAAACAGTAATGTATGGCAGTTTGATGTTAGGAAAATTAGTGGTGCCTGGAGTTTTTATAGACATAGACATGCTTATGCAGATAGATGACAAGTATGTCAGCATATCTAGAGTGGTCAAGGACAAGAATGGACACATTATGATCAGTGTGACTATAGAAGAAATCAGAGAAGTTTTTAGGTTGAATGATGAAGATACCCCTATGGATAAGATTGACTTCAGTCAATTTAAAGAAATATATCAAGCTCAAAGGAACTATCTTAGAGGTGAACCAATGAAGTATTTTTTTAACAAAGTTGGGGACTTGATTATGATAGGTTCAAACACCAAAGAACCCTTTAAGATTGATTACTTAACTCCAAAAACCAGAGGAGTATATAGGGATCTTTGTCAAATCTGTGGGGATGATGAAGAAAATGAGATGCCCAACCATTATATGTTCATCATGGTCTAGATTTTGCATCCTCATTTAGCAATAATTTTTTATTTTTCTCCATACATTATAGACCTAATTCATGAGGGTTTGATAGGCATCAAGAATAAAAAGGTTGCCAAACCTTTTGCATGGTACTCCATGCTGATGCACATATTTTTGTTTAAGGGGTCAAATTACTTTGAGGAAGAGTTGAACCTGATGAGGGTCAAGGATGATGAAGATATGTCGGTGCAATTATGGAATGCAGATATGTCTTGGGATAATAAAGAATCAAGTTATATCACATTTGATAGATGTTTTGCTACCAGACTTAGGGCATTATTGTTTTCTGAAGATCCTATAATTCATGTGTCACTATTACAACTTTTGAGGCCAAAGGAATACAACTTCAAGATATTAATATAGTACATAATTGGGGTGACATTAATCTTTACCCAGTATCAATAATGTTCAGAGTTTATGGATTCAGAAGAGTGCCAAATATATTACCTTACAGAGTGCCCGTCAAGATGGGATTAGCAGAAATTATAAGGCAGATTGGAGGCCTACAAGAAGAAGAGGGAAAGGAAATATTTTCCCTGCAATCACAACTGACCATCAATTTATCATCACAAAGGGAGGATGGAAACACCTACAAACATATTTGGCCCCTTATAATTTGAATACTGCAATATCAAGATGTGTTGATCCAGAAGCATTTATCAAGGATATGTTCAGGGAGAATACAAAATGCTTAGTGTTGAACCATCAGTTCAAATTTCTTGAAGTGATTAGAAATGAATTTGATCTGATAGAGCAAGAGATCAAAAAGGAAAAATGGCTGGCATACAAGAAAAGCCTTGATTTTGTGCAGCATTTTGATAAGTTGTATGACCCTTTGAAATATTTTCAGCCATGGGATAAGAAGATTGATTCTTTAATGGTGATGTTTGAAGACACCATGCAGGAATTAAACTAGAAAAGGGATATCATTTTACAAATACAGCCAGAGAGGGCCAAATCAATGTTGAGTAGGATAATTTCTATTAGGAATGTCCTGCCAGGGAAGTATGTGGTATGCCAAAGGAGAGGATATAGTACAATCCTGCAAAAAGCTAAAAAGACCCTTGATCCAAAAGGGAAAAGACCACTAGATTCCAGTACTAAATCATTTCCATCCCCAAAAAGGAAAAGGGTAGAATCCACAACAACAACAACATGAAAACATCTGCTCTCCTTCCCAATCTCATATGCATATAGATGAGTAGGCTATAGTAGAGCAATTTTTACAAATGGGAAATGTTGGACAGATATATGTCACAACCCAAGAGATACAAGAAGGAGTGTCTTAAGCTCCAAAACATGTTGAACTAGATCTAATAGTTGTAGAATATGTTGGGAAAGAATTAGACCCCTTGACACAATAGGCTAGTGACAAGTTTCTTTCTGATGATAGTTTTGTTAAAGCTAGAGCATTTTTGCAATTCTTATGGAGAATCCACATTAATGAATTCAAAGATAAGTGCCGACAAAAGTAAGAGGAATAGCTTGCAAGGAGTAAAGAATAAATTGAGAACAAAATAAAATAGGAAATCATATCCAATTTTGAGAAGATAACTTCTGAAGAAGAAAGAGAGTTGGTCAAAAAAGGAGTGTTAATACTTCCAGAATGGGACATAGCAGATGCTATTATTTTTTATGTTGTGAGAAAGGAAACCAAAACTGTCCATACTACCGAGGCAGAGGAAAAAAAAGCATCCAAGGGAGTGAAATTCAGTGAAGATCATGTAACTCTGGTTATGTGGCAAATAAAAAAGAAGAGTCGTAAGACAACTGGTGGAGATGACCATGTTGAGCATGCAGGTAGCATGCTGGTAAAAAGAGTTGTAGACACTTCGAGGATAGAAGCAGTTGGCCTCACTTTGGAATCAAAAAAATTCAGCATGAAAGTGGCTGAAAAGAAGGAAGAAGAGATTAAAATCCTGAGAGAAAAATTTGAGTCAGTTATGAATGCTTACAATGATGAAGTGATAAAATCTATTGAAAAGGATTAGAAAATTACTATCCTAGAAGGTAAGCAAACAACTCAATTTGCTCCTCAAGGAATTATTACACAAGGTCCACACCAGCCCTCTTCATCTAGTCCAATTATAACTTATCCCCTTCTCCCATGCCATCAAGTCCCACTACACAGGTAGACCTAGAATTAGAAAGGGAAAGACTAATTGCTGAGAGGAGTAAGTTGGAACAGTCAAGGAAAAAGTGGGATGAAGATTGTGAAACTTTTAAAGAAGCAAAGGAAGGGATACAAAAAAGGTATGCTGATAAAATACATGCCACTTTCATGCAATGTACTCAGGATTTAAATCCTTCTGCCATTTATTTACAAGGAAAGAAGATTGTCAGCATATTGGATGAATTTAATGCAGATAAGGATAAGTGGGATCCAATAATGGATAGATGGAAGGGAAAGAGGGCAGATTTGAAATTATTCTATTCTACATCCAAAGAAGAAAATAATTTTGAGATCATATTAACTAGCACTTATAAATGCTTTAAATTACTAATGGACTTAGACATCAAGAGGAGCATCATTTTGAGGAACGTAGAAACTTTGAGGAAGGAATATTCAAAGGATCCTTATGAGAAGCATTATGGATGAGACAGATGAATGAGGCATTGGCAATAAGGACCAATAGTGTTATTACTTTGGAAAGCACACTTCTATTTGTCTGAACTATTGAAATCATTAATAAAGCCAGAGTCATTCTTTGAATTTTGGAAAATGTATGTTGAGAATGCTAGTGTTAGTTGGAATGAAATCAACACAAGAAGAATGAAGTTATCATCTTCGCTTGGCCAAGTGATGAGGTGTGTACATCATGGAAGGACATATATAATGCAGTTGATCAAGGAGAAGGTGATAATGTGTAGAAGACAACAAGTGGTAATGCTTCCTAATTCTTGAATAAGACAGACAAAGGTAAAAGATCCTACATCAATAAGATCAAGGACAACAAATTCCATATGGCAGCTGCCAAATAACCTTAAAGAAGTTGCAAATACCCAGGCAGTTAGTAGACAAAATACTTTGAATATATTGTAACAAAAGTGGTTATCACTTCACTTGCTATTTTGTCTTTTTCTTGAGTCATTTGTTTTGTCCTCATTCTAATTGATCCGTAGCTTGTTGCAATCCTATTCTATAAAATTATTCAAAAGATCAATGGAAAGGACTGGAAAATTTGTATTGTAAACATTTTGCAAGGTTTCAGTCAGGGAAATATAGCATAAGTTTGTACTAGATAGGTGTGATAATTAGAAATAAAGTTAAAAGATCTCTTGCAGATAATTGAAGAGGTTATCTCTGAGTACATCTTGTATATTAGAATATGATTCTCTAAACTTAATACAAAGATCCAGATTCCAATCTCTCCCATGTCATATTGTCTTGTGATTTATGAATTTTATGATTCATTAGCATATAATTTCTTTGTGTTTATGTACTTGTTTGAGATTTTTGATAAATGATCAGATTAAATGATGCTCTCATTAATACATAGATTCATCTGACATATGATAGGATTCTATGAGTAATAGAGGTTTGGGATATTTGTGTTTATGGCCAAGAATCTTTGATTAATATTGATTTCAGTATATTATATTTGAGTTAGAGAGTAGCCCAATGGATAAAGCACTGATCTAAAACCGATGAGTTCTTAATTATTGCATATCTAGTTGCATATTGTCTATGTTTCTATATAAACAAACATAAAATCCATTAAGTCTATATTTGTATAAGTTTGTTGTGAGTTCTTATATCATGCTCCATTTCATGGTTGATGTTCAATGGGTAACTAGCCATTTATTTAGTATCTCTCGATTATGTTGAGTTGTTGTGATATTAGTGCTTAGATGAATACCATGTAGAAATATCTAAAGATATTATAGGGTATCCCCCCCTTGGTATAGCAGAATCTAAAGAGTAGAAGTATTATAAGAGTGCTTGTTAGTTGGTCATTTTCTTTCATGGAGTAATATTTGGAATTGGCTTCTCTATAAAACTTCTCAGAAGAAGAAAAGGTTGTTGTATTTTTGTTGCAGCATAAAAAGTAACCAACAACCTCTAAGTTAGCCACTATTTTTCATCTACAATCCTTCTTCTCCTATATGTAGTGGGGACATAATTAATCCAAAATAGCTTAAGCCTCCTCATGTTTCTTCCTTTCTTGCATAGTGTCTATTTATGTTTCCATGTTGTTGAAAATGTTCTTCTTGAAATCTAACAGCAGGTAAGTTATCTCTATCCTTGAGAATCCAGTACACTTGGATTTTCCCATGGTAGTCCTATATCATCTTCCTTTCTTTACAACATATCTAGAATAATTTATGCATATCTTCTTTATACCATTCCAAGATGATTGAGTTATGTCTGCTTCTGCCATCAGGTCTAGAGCTTCAGTACATCCTTCATTCACTCCTCTAAGAAAGACAAGCTTTTGTCAGTCCTCATTGAGCTCATGTTGAGTTTTCTTCTGTAGGGTGAAGAGAAACTGAGATATGTATTCCTCCAATCTCTCATCCTTTTTTTATGACATCTTGAAGATTTCATCTCCTCTCATGTCATTTTCTCTACAATATTCCTTGTACTTCGCCAAGAATATTATCTTCATCTCATCCCAATTATGAACAACATCACTTCCTATAATCATAAACCATCTTAGTGATGAATCCTTAAGATATTTAGGAAATAATTTAAGCCTATGAGCATCTGTAGTGTAGCCATAACTTCTACAGAGGATTTAAAACTCAAAGAGAAAGGTATCAGGGTCCTCTAATACTAATCCATAAATCTTAGGAAGGACTGAAGAGGGTATATTCTTGAGGTTTTTTTATCATGTTGATTAGTAATAGGAAATGGAGAAGTGGGAGGAGATTCCATTCTTACTAGGCCTCTTTGTGGACCCCTTTGTGGACCTCTAGGTTGATAAACTACCAAATCCAAGTGGTTATCATGTCCTTGATTCTTATTGAAAGGAATTTCAAGATGTTGGATATGAAAATTGGCCAATATTTTAGCAAAAGGATTCAAGTCAAGAGGATCCTAAAAGATGTTAAGTTTAAAAGGTCCTTCATTTGAGGAGGATGAGGATGTAGGAAAGTTTTAGAAGCATCAACACAGGGGTTCTCCTCAACTTATTCTTCTTGCACAAAGATTTCTCCTAACTAATTATTGAGGTAATTGGGAAGAAATATTCCTAAGGGATCTCTCCTTTTCTACTCATGCAGGTTCAATGATTCAATACTAAATTAGACTAGGATGAAACTTCAATAATTCTGAATAAAAAACTAAAGGTAACATAAAATGAACTAGAAACTTGATTCATGACTACAATAGGTCATTAGCTTGACACCATTCTTGAGAATGACACAAAAATGTAGGACTTTCCAAGTGGATTAATAACTAGGTATAACTCCCATACTTGTAGATTGGACATCTTCATTGAGAAGCTATCTATCCTATGGAAAGGTTCATTTAATATGTCAACCCAGGGATGTAAACTTGAAATGGTTTTGCTAAATATATGGACTAAGTTCCATTGTAGCCATACTAACTATTGCTTGTAAAGGAAAGCTACAATAAAGTTAGTACTTAGAAGTAAACCTACCTAAATCCTATCCACTAAAGCATAATTAATCAAAAAGACTATCTAAGTTCAGGTTTACTAGGCAAGAGCTACTCTACCCGCTTTGGCTGCAAGAATAGACACAAGAACTTTCTTTGTGTGACTGCAGGAACAGAAAAAGAACTAGACAACAACTGTGAAAACAATAAAAATGCAAAGGAGAACTCACCAAGTAGGACCCCTTGGGTGAGTAAATCCAAGTTCTTTAACACACTATATACTCAAAGTAACCATTATTTTATTTATTCATATAACTAAACTTGATTACACATATTATCTTGAAACTGGAAACTATATTGCTGGAAACAATTACATTGGTATCAACCTAGTTCTAATTTATTTTTTCCTTAGCTTAAGAAACTTATTTATAATAAAAAATATAACTAACTAACTTTAACTTATTGGTCACTTCCAACAAAATAAGTGGATGCAATTATTACATTTAAAGCAGAAATGAGAAACTTCCTCAACAAGGAAGAAATAGTCTTCTTGTTATCCGCAGGAGAGAATATAGGAAAACATATTCCTAGATTCATTGTACATTAAAACATTACTAATTGATCCAACAAAGAAGTAGGAGAATCAACTGGGTCTTCAATGTTGTCCTTACTTCTCTCTCCATGTTGAATGACTTGGTCCAAGAACTTGATGAGATACATTGAATTTTTGCTTGTTCATTGCTCCTTTTTGACATGTTCTTGCAATGAGGGGTTAGGAGAAAAAAAAATGCAGATACACTCATTTCCAAATTGCCTTCATTCATTAAATCTTAGATCTCATAAATATGCATATATCACATGGCTACAGGAAAATAACCTACTTGGCTGCAGGAACCCATTACACTTCAATCATTCACAAAGGAATATATAAAGATAACTAACATTCAAAAGCATCAAGTATTGTTCTAAAATAATATGTAAGTCCATAGCTACATGACCATCAAACACTATTAATATTGTTCAAAGTCTTGGACCTATAATAGTAAAAGTGTCTTAAAACACCATAAAAATTATAACAATTTTTTAAAAAAAAGCAATAGAAACATAGATAAGCTTGGCCATTATTTTGGCCCATCACTTCTAATACATTAAATGATGAAATTAGGGACCTTAGTAAAATCTTAATAATGATTATGATGGTACTAAAAATATTTCTTTACATGTAAAATATTTCTCTCTTTTTAATTATGAGTATATGGATGTGATGCCTTGTATATTAGCGAGTTTAGACTTCATTTGAGTGATGGATTGTTACATTGGTTCAATCCTTTTATTTCCATTTATTTTATAAAATTTACACAATATTTCATTACTTATTTTTTTAACCTAGAAATCATGATTATAGTATGGTCCTAGTGATGCCTTCTCACAATATTTATCTTTGTGTGCTTGTTCTCCTACTATATTTATATCTCACACATATAGTAACCTTACCTTTCATGCTAAGGATAATTAAGAAGATAGTCTCATAGTTGGACATACATATAATAAATTAGATAGAGACCAAGATGTTCCACTACTTTATCCCCTATTATGCCTCCTTAGCCTACACATATGATGTGAGTTCAATTGTTAAACACATACTCATTCCATTTCTTTTCATCAAACCAATGAAGAATCTAATCTTGCACCATAGAATGCTAGTTTTTTAGTACTAATCATAATTTACATGAACATCCTATGGATATATGCATTGAATTTAAAAATAAAATTAAATAACTTGTATAAAAATGGAATATGAACATTACACATGAGTTGACAACTCTCTCACTTGACAAGGTGAATCATATGAATCGAACCATGATTTTAAAGAAGCTAGTTTTTACCACATCATATATTGAGAATAAGCACAATATAAAATATAATTCACTTGATAAAACATTTAACTCAATAATTTAGAATGATACACCACGCTTGGAATTTATACATAATGTCCTTAATCATGTGTGTGTATTCTTAATGATATGAATAGACCTATAGGGGCATTAGTTTGATAGTGACACATATATGAATTATAGAGACACGTGATGAGGGATGACTCTATTAGTTTCATATCCTCACATATCCCTCTTAATATATGAAATATTATCCCTATTATTTTCTTTTCTTGGGTTTATATTTATTTTTCTATGTTCATAGTTTGCATGTGGACAGTTTAAAGAAACCTTTACTAATATATGTTGACATGAGTGAATTTGATCATTTTTTGTGTTTTTCATCTCATTTCTACTTTGGAAATTTTCTTATGTCCATGCATGGTGTGATTCCCCTTTCCCCTCTATTCATTTATCTTGTGTTACCCTATGCTTTGGCCCTTTATGCCAGATTTATTTTATTTTACATATTTTACTTTCACCTTATATATTTATATTATGAATTCTATTTTCCTAGTTGTGGGGAATCTTCATTATCTTATTTTCATGTTACATATGCATTCACCACAAGTCATTTTTTCACACTTAAGTATTTCTTTCCTCACTTCTAGATATGCGTATTTTGACTTTTTCATTACTAATGTTCCATGTTCCAACTTTGAGTGCTCATTTGTTTGCACATATTTTTTGTGATCTATCTCTGTCACACACACACACACACACACAATTATATGATTCATGATTCATATATTACATGACACTTTCATGTTCTGGCTAATGATGTTCCAAATATACCATAATATGTATTATTACTAGAGTCACTTGTATTCTTATCATGTTTATGATGTCATTCATTCTTCTCATGTGTTCAAAAACATATTTATGATGTCCACCTATTTATGTCTATGATCTATAACTTTTTTAAAATAGGTTTTGACATGCTACATGTGTACCTATACATTCCCCAACTAATCCATGTGATATTACTTATTCTACGATTTACCCATATCATACAATAATATTTTTATGCACATTCATGTCTATATTTTATTTATTTTTCCATAGTCTCTCTAAGAATTACATATTTATTGTATTTTAATAATTTTTACCTGATTAAATGATTATATATTATGTGCTTACATGCCCCTTTATCTTTCCTCTATATCCACCTTCATCTTATAATCTTACTCATATTGGGAACATTCCATTTTATCTACACTTTTACACTTATATCCCACTCATTTATAGGTTTGAACAAGTCTATATTTCAATTTGATTGAATTCTCATAGTGCATATGATCTTTGTTTTTCCTCTAAGGTCATTCTTATCTCATTATTATCCTATATTGGTGGAAACGCTTTCTTTTGATGATTATCACCAATTGATGAACTTACATGCTTGTATATGATGATACATACATACTTATCTCACATGATTGCAAGCTTTATATACCTACATGATTATTATTTGATATCGATATTTTTCTTATCACACAAGGATAGTCTTTATGTATACTTTCACATTAATTATTATGATATGCTTGTTTACATGCTACATGATGTTCTTACATTATTATATGATTCAATTTATGTATTTATGTGATGTGCATAATTTATTACTCCTATTAAATTACTCCTGTCTATTCAATGCAACCAATTAAAGGAGGCATATATGATCAATAATTCTTTTCATAATTGAGATTTTATTTATTGACTTACACTATATAGAGACTCGTCACTCTACTTGGACAAACCTTGATAACATTACACATCCATAATTGAGTGGAGTTATAGTGCATGTTCTATGTTTGAGTTGGATCACATGATGATATTAATGTGTCATAGTGCATTTTCCCACATTGGAGTTGCATAAAATGGTCATATAAAATGTGTCATGTCACATATTCCATAATTGGATGGAGCTGCATCACATATCCATTTCAAGTATGCCATATTATAGTACCACATTGAGTAGATTATTACCATATTAGTTTTTGTATGAGAATAACTTTGTACTCTTCTTGTCTAATTTTCATTTTCTCATAAAATTGAATTAGTTTACAATTTATGCCTATTTTAATTATGTGATACAAGGTAATCATTTCATATTTTTATGTGGGAGAGATGGGTAGGAGTGGGAGCAGGTGCAAAAGTTTGAATGCTAGGGTTTGTAGTGGATGATGGGGAGCTTTAGGGGAGGTTTCTGCAGACGAAAAAGTTGAAGGTGAAGATGGTAACAAAGACGAGGCCACTTTTGGTATTGTGGTTTGTGTTGATACTGCGTGGACATTTTTGAGGTGTCATTTTTTCCCCTATTCATATTGATGGAAAGCCTTGGGCTTCTCGTCATGGAGGTGTTGTTCAAGGTAGTTCTTTTATTGATGTGGTCATTGTTTTGGTATTTTTTGTTGCAAGGGATGGTCGTCGAATTTTCCTCTAGCTTTTTTTCCTCTTCTAGTTGTGCATTTCCCTTTATAGTGCTCATGTGGTGGTTTGGAAAATCTTGGGTTTCTTGGGTGTTGTGGCTGGGGGTTTTTTTACCTGTGACACTTCTCTTCTTGGTGTATTTGAAAAAACCCTTTTGTGCTAGGGATTTGGTTGGTGTTGTTGTTTTGTGGAGGTGGGTTTTATACTAGTATGCCTGAGTTGGCCTAGTGGTGGAGAACTTGTACGCTTGGAAGGGAGGTCACAAGTTCAAATCCCATTGGGGGAGGGTATGTACGCCTCGTCTGTAGTATAATGGATGGCTCCCAAAAGGAGTACGAGTTAGTTCCATATTTTTGTCACCATATGTAGGCCCAAAAACATATGGTTGGTATTGTGGAATATAAAAGGACCTTTCCTTTCCTTTCCTTTCCTTTCTTGAATTATAGGGGTCATTGTGATCATTCCTCTCTTTCCTATTCTAGTTGGTTGTGTTGTGTGCACTTTATTCTTAGGCTTGGTTCTTGTAAGTATGCCTCCTCAGGGGTCTTTGTTCTTTCCTTGGGTGTTGCTTGTTCTAGGTTGTGGTTTTTTTTTGCCCTCATTTTTGTCTTGTTTGTTCTTGGGTTTGTTTTGTTCCTCTTTTGTGGGTTTGTGTGATTATAGGGGTGTTACTTTGTCTCTATTATTTTTCTTGGTCTCTCCTATTCTATTGTTGGTTTTTTTAATTCTTTTGTTTTTTGGTTGTGTTTTTTCTTATTTCTTTTGGTGGATATGACTTTTTTATGGTGGGGTGCCCCTTCCTTGGGTGGATTTTCCTAGTTCTTGTTTTTTTTTTTTTTTTGTGTTCTTCATTCTTTNTTCCTTGGGTGGTTTTTCCTAGTTCTTGTTTTTTTTTTTTTTTTGTGTTCTTCATTCTTTTGTGCTTTTTCTTTTTTGTGCTACATTTTTTTTGGGTTTTGTTTCTTTTAATGTTTGGGGTATTTATAGGTGTTTTCAAGGGCATGGTCTGGCATTTTCTTGTTTTTGGTTAGGGATTTATTTTTTTTGGGCTATGTTTTTCTCTTCTTTTCCCTGGTGCTTCTTGTTTCTTATTTTTTTGTAGGCCTCTAGTGTTCTTAGTTGGGTTCTTATGATGCTCTATGCTTTTGTTGTCTTTTTCTTAAGTGGGTTGTTTGTTTTCTTGGTTGGGTTCTTCCCCATAAGGCTCCTATTGAGGGCAATTATGCCCCTATGGAGGTGGGGTTCCTTTATCTAGTTTCAACATGAGTTTGGCCCATCTTACTCTATGTTTCCACTTTATAATGACCTCTTGAGGTGGAGAATTGCGTTGGGGTTGAGGTGAATTATGGTTCATTGTGGTCATCTCTTGGTTGTGGCTGCTCAGATGCGGGGGATAATATATTTTGGGTGCCCCTTTTGGTCTTTTCCTACTTTGTTGTTCCTATGGAGGTGGGATCCTCTCCTATTGAGGTGGAGTGAATTTTTTTAAGGAGAGTAGTGGATTGGCTGGCAGGGTACCTTAGCTATTGGCTACAACATGGTTGTGGGAGACATTTGAAAACCCAATCTAAATTTTTTTGGACACCTTGATAAAACCAAATGCTTAGGTTAAGGGGGCCTAGAAAAATCCTTTGACTGTGATTCTTCCAACAAGTGTTTATTGTGTTATCTGGTGGCTGGTGAAAGTAAAGGTTATGGGAGCCTTGCTAAAACTAATTTATTTTCAGGTTATGGATGCCTGGTAAAACCCATGGTCTGTTGGGAGCCTTTGGAAACCCTATTATTTAAGTTGTAAGGCTGTTAGTTAACAGATTTGTCCTTACTAAAATTTTGATGAAAATTAAACTCCATTACCCTCTTGAATAAAAATCAAATTGAACCGAAAGTTGGATGAACCACTCATGGTTCAACCTGTGTATAAAGGCACAACTACCTATATTATTTTTTAATGAATTGATCTACAATTAAGTAATCAAAGAAAATAATTTTCACCATAGAGTAAGAAAGAAATTTCACGTCCATTCATCTGATTATAATTGAATAAAAAAAGTTCACAGACTTCATATTACTTCAGATGACAACTATCAGATAAACGCATACATTCATTCCATCTTTACATGCATGCAATCAAATAGAGAAGCAAATAAACACTACAAATGAAGATTTAATCCCAACGCAGATCAATTCCATAAATTTCAAACTCACAGATTTGAAAACAACAACAAATATATTTTCATTCTCAAATAAAAACCTTCTTTACATCAATCACACATATATATCCAAAACCCAAAAATGAAATGTATCAGTCTTTCTTGTTTTCAAATTTAGATCTTTCTAGAGTCTTAATTAAATATATAAATATCCTCTAGGCTAATAGGCTTTTTGAAAACCAGAGTAAAAATGACTCCACCAGAGTCAGAACTAGTAGTTTGCATAACTAACTATCACTAACTAAAAACGGGCAGAGAATAGAAAATCTTAAACAACATAACTATAATTCTGCCACACTTTCAAGGTTGATATGTCATCAAGGAGCTTAATGGTTTGTTTTGTGCTGAAGGTATGCCACATATTTTACTCCACTCCAAGTGTCCAGCCGAGAAGTTGAGAATGATTTTGTGATGTGGCAACCCGATGTGTAGGTTCCTCTGTTTTCAAACTTCTTTATCTTTTCTAACCTTGGTTACCTTGTTTTCATGTGCTTTCAAATGATCAAGACAGATGATTAGCATTGATTCAATACTCACGAGGCTATGGAAATATTCAGTATTCATAGCTTTAGTTTCCTTAATAGTTTTCATCTTCTCCTTGAAGATTTTTATCATCTCAGCAGTCTCCCTGATTGTTTGCTCATTTTCTTGTAGAAATTGAATATCAATGCACTTCAAGTCCTTCTACATAATATTTGTGAGCTATTTTAGTTCTTTTAGTAGCTCAACTGATTCCTCATGTCCTTGTTTGATGAGTGAGTTTCTTCATTCTATGTTATTCATAGAGACATAAAGTACATTATCATTTAGACTAGATAAAGGCTTTTCAGCGAGGAATTTCATAATCTTGTATTTCTGCACATCATTCATTTGTCTTACTACTACTTCCCAATTAGTTATTTCTTTCTTCCATGCATTGAATTATGTATCTAATTCTTAACTCGCTATCATTGCATCACTATGAATTCTCACCAAATTAGTGATATAATCAACTCCTTTTTATGCTATCAATTCCAACCAATCATGGAAAACCTTTGTAATGATTTTGTTCCTCTGAATCCGATCTAGCATATTCTTTTTTGCAGGTCATTTGGGATCAAACAATTGAGGAACTTGGGAGAGCATATGTAGACTAGGGTTATGGATAGCGCATATGTATTTTTTCCTATGTCTTAGTGTTTGTTTCAGTGCCTTTTTATCCATTTCATCCTTCCAGGTCTTAGATAAAATATTCTTGGTGGAAGGATGTAAATTCTTTGCATCAAGGGCTTGTGAAGTCATTCCCAAATCAACCCTTTCAATGGTAAAATATTTGGAAGAAGCATCTTCCACATCCTTTTCTACAATATGCTTGGCTATTTCAACCATCCAATGCCCTGTATCTTCATCTACACCTATCATAGCCTCTCTTTTGAATATGTTTAGTTTAGTCACTTTTACAAGACACTTACTAACCATATCTTCATTTGGAAATGAAATAGTGAATACAGTGCATTTCCTTCTAATTGAAATCTCCAACCATTTTGGATTATTCTTTGCTGGAGATGTTTTAAGATTGGTCTAGTCGGTTATTACCATATCACTTGAAGAATCTGGGTTCACCTCAAGTTGCACCTCCTTCTTTACATTATTTGTGTCTGGGACCTTAGATACTTGACCATCCATGTTTATGTCTATTTCTTCAGCAGGATCAAGGTCAAAAATTAACTAATCCTTTAACCCTTTAATATATTTTTTCTTTCTCCCCGATCAGGTCACACGAGTAGGAGGTGGGCTCTAGGGAATCTTCCTAGATTTCTTTGTTGGAACACCTTTAATTTTCATACAAATAGTACCTACAACATTAACATATGGATTAGAAGGAGGTGAACAATATTGTGAAACAATATCTACATGACCAATTGAAAGAGCCTAAGAATTAGGCACCAATATTTTCTCGACTCAATGGTTTTTCAACCATCTTGTTGTCCTTCTTATCACATTACATGATCTACATTGAATATTGTCTTCTTCTTTTCTGGCCCAATATATTTCAGGTAGTGGCTTCCCTTGAACCTTTTTTCTCAAATTTAGGATCTAACACGTCTTCACCTTCTTCTTCTTGAACTCTGGTAATGTTCATTGTTAGATTCATAGAAATGATCTGGTTCAATGCAAACCTGTACCATAGCCTCCTCCTCCTAACTTCAAATTCATCACAATAGTTTTCCCAATAATCCTCCAACTTAGGTACATGATGAAAATATTCATTAACAACTAAATGTGCCAATGCATATCCCCTACTATCAAAGTTTTTCTTGGCAGTGTATGGTTGAAGATTCAACTTCTTTAACTCAAGCTCCATATTAAGCGCATCAGATATAGATTTACAGTTGTAGTTGTCAAGTTTAATGGGAAACATCACTCTAGATTTTTTTTATCTTTCAACTTCATATCAATGTGAGATAGCTACCTACTGGCTTCAATTAATACATGAATATCTAGAGCATACCTAGGCAACTTGAAGGATTCACCTTCGAATCCTCTGACTCTGATTTAAGTGAACTTGGTGAACTGAATAAAGTAGCTTCCATAAATATTAACTAGCTCCATTGCCTCATTAGACATCCTCTGATTCTCATTTCCATGGAGTTCATAAACTAGCCTTCCTGCAAAAACATCATTTACTATCATGAAATTTTTGGCATACTTATGTCGTTGAAGATGGGGATAGTACTCATAGATTTTCATTCCCTCTACCCAAAGTTCATTATGAAGACCATGTCATTCCCTTGTGTAGGATAGAGTGTAGAACATATAAGAGGACATATAGAAACCCTTACTTCCCACAAAGTTACTTAATCCACTATTTATTTCCTTAGCAATCACTTGGGCCCAATCTATATATTTTTGGTCACCCAACAGAACCTGAATATACAAATACATCCAATCTTTTCATTAAAAACCATGAGATTTTCCTTTGAGTCTGTTAAGAAATATCACAATGTCTATCACTTAAATTATGAGGTGATCTCTGGTTAAGGGTTTGGGAAACTGGGAACCCCCTTTCTGCACATTAAAGAGCCAATTTCTAGCAATTATACTCCTATAAGTCTGCTTCTTTTCTAAAAAGAAAGAGTATGATGTACTGATAGACCAATCTTCATAGGGTTCTTTTTCAGGAATTCCTATAGAAACCATTATTGTTTCTCTATCTATGTTCACCAGGGTACTTCCATCAATATTTAAAATATTCCTATTCTCAACATCATATCTACTCATACATTCCATCACTAATTATGGGCAAGGTGCTACAATAGGAAAATAAGCTTCTTTTATTAAACCACTTTGAACTATCCTATCCATCATGGAATCTGGTATTGGGTTTTTGTCCCTTTCAAGAAATTCCCCTAAGTCTTCTTGAACTAAAGAAGTATCATCAACATCTAGAAAATTATTGATCATATAGGAAGTATGCCCTAGTTTTGAGAGAACTGGCCTCATGGTGACAATATTAACAAATACAACAAACAATCCCACAATAACATAAGGACTTATGCACAACAACAAATCTTACTTTTGATTCCCCTTCTTTTATCAAGCAACAACAATGTAAGAAAGGATTTTTTAAAATCACCTATTGCATTCATCAAATTATTGTCACTCCCAAAATGGAAAGCTATGATTACCTCTTCCACGTCATGTCTCTCTAGCACTTAAAAACTTTCTGAATTAGGAATGAAATCAATAATTTTACATATAGAGGTAGAAAGATCTCAATGAAATATTTGTATTCCATGAAAAATTAACACAACCATGTGAATTAACTCTAGATTGGACATAAATTTGACACCATATTTAATACCAATCACTTCAGCATGAAAGGCTTAAGTTCTCATGATTACTTTATATAAATAATTTTTCAAATCCTGACATACATAGAATATTCCTCCCACACAACAAATTTTCCATCAATACTCCTTCAAGTATAATGTCATCACTAGCACAAAGTGAACCTTGAACCGAGAGGTGCAATGGTTCAATTTCATTGTGAGAAAGAACATTGGACTAACTGCGATGCACATGAGAGAAATAATATTAATACTTGGTAAATAAAAGCACAAATGAACTTTGAACCTTGAACCTTGAAATGGGAGGTTCAATGGTTCAAGTTCAAGCAACCAATGACACATACCGACTCTTTGAAACAAGGTCGCAAAAAACACATGTGCGCAAGGGAAAATTTGAACCATGAACTTTAAACTTAACATTGGTTCAACCATTTGGGTTAAACATGAAAAAAGCACAAAGACCCCAAAGAAAAAAAGGGGGAAGAGAAAGATAGACTAGATCGATTATAAGAAGACATTAATTACATTTTATTTTTACTAAATATGGGAAATTAAACATATGCAAAAAAATGGGGTAACATTGGCTCTGGTTGGGGACCAAGATTGAAAAGGACTAGGAAATAAACTTAGAATATCTAGTTTTGCACAAAGAAAGAAAGAAAAGAAAATAAAGGACCGACAAACTGACTAGGAATAAACACCTAAAACTACTACACACCAAAAAGCTATATGCAGAGTACGTGGGACACCCGCTTAAAGATGATTAATTTTTAAATCCTACCCATTGTAGGATAGGGGAAGGGTAGTACCATTTGGATATTCTAGTTTGAATGAGTTTGGGCCCAGTATCTAGCTGATCACAAAGGGACATTTCTATAGAGAATCAAATTTTACATGAGTGCCTTTCGGTTCCCTTCTCTTATCCCAAAGCAAGACTTGATCTCCCAGCATAAATTTTCTTGGTCTGGCTCTACAATCAAATATTTTCTTCACCCAGCCTGATGTTTTATGATGTGATCAATCATTCACTTCTTTCCTCCTTTATTTTTGTTAGATACATGAAACTCTCTTTTCTAGAGAACTTTGAAATGAGTTATCTTCAATCAGCTTCTGTAACTTTGCCGCTGAAAATTCCAAAGGCAGGGACAACTGTGCTTCCACTCCATATACTAGTTCAAAATATGTCATCCTGATAGCCCTTTTAGGTGATGTTCTATCTTCCCACAACGCCTCATACAACTTTTTGTGCTATTCTCTTGCATTATCACTTACCAACTTCCTCATGATAGAAATTAAATTTTTGTTACAGGACTTGACTTGGTCATTTCCTTGTGGGTAATAGTCCCAAGAATGAGCCAAAAAAATGCCATGATCATAAAAAAATAGAATCAATTCTTCTAAATAGAAGTTTGTTGCATTATCAACCCCTATTTTGTGTTGTACATCGAACCTGACTAAGATGTTTTTCTTAACGAAAGAGAAAACTACTTCGATGGTTGTATTTTTTACCGAGATGACCTCAACCCACCTGGTAAAATAATCAGTGGCATTGAGGATGTGGGTATGTCCTACACTTGATGGCAGGTTGAGGGGACCTATAAAATCTAGACCCCATTGGTGGAAAGGATATTCTATAATAATAGGTCTTAGGGATAGAGCTTCCAGTTGCAGTTTTCCCGAAAAGATCTTAATTTTTTCATAGTTTGCCACCCATTTTTATGTGTCCTTAAACATTCCCGACCAATAATAACAATTTCTAAGGATTTTAAAAGCAGTGATAGGTGATGAAAAGTGACCACTACAATCTTAGTTATGGAATTTTTTAAATAACCTCTCTTGTTGTTCTTTGTCCACACACCTTAGGAATGATCCATCCAAACCTCCCTTATATAGTACATTGTCTATAATCATATATTTAACAGCCTTTAGTCACAAATTTCTTTTTTCTCTCAGAGTCAAATGATTTGGACATTATTTGTAAGTTAGATAATGTACTACATATGAAAATCAAGAATCTTGTAGGCTAATCAGTAAGACTAGAAATTGTTGTTCTTTCTCCTCCTTATTCTTTGCTATCAATCGACACAATCCCTGACCCCGAACTAACTTAGTAGGATGAATATCTAGGTTGAACTCCTACATTTTTTAAACCCAGGTTACTCTATTATTCATTCCCCCTTCCTACTGAGTTAAGATACTCTTTACAGTAGAACTAGGCACAAATAGCATGGAATGGGAATACAATATGTAATACCTAAAGTATTTAACAACTTTCAAAATAGAAAAAGCCTTCTTTTCTGTAGATGAATAATTCAACTCATGATTTTCATAGGTGTTCACATAAAAGCAATGGGAACCTCCTCACTTTGTTCATCCTTTTGTAGGAGTATGCCCGATATAGTGTATTTTTAGGTGTAACAATAGATTATGAAGTCTTTCCTAAAATCTGGGTTTATCAGAGTAGGTGCTTGAGAAATAGCTTCTTTCACAGATTCAAATCCTTTGTTGCTTCATCACTCCACTTGAAAACATGCTTTTCGCTCATCAAACCTACCATGTGCTTAGTAGTCTCAACGATGTCTGGAACAAACTTCATGAGAAAGTTGACCTGGCCAAAAAAAGATTTAACACCACTTCTGTTTGACGGTAGACTCAGTTGCTAAATAAATTTCACCCTATCTCAGTCTATTTTTGATCCCTTCCTTTGAAACCAGGTGTCCTAGCAGTTTCCCTTTTGTTATACAGAACACATACTTCTTAGGGTTTAGAAATATACCATGATCTCAACATCTTTGCAGAACAACCTTCAAACCCTTTAAGTGATTTTTCCTTCTTCTAGAGAACACGGTTAAATAATTCAGGTAGGTAAAAATTATTTTATTCTATAGATGACAAAAGGAGAAGTTCATCACTATTTGAAAAGTAGCTCAGACATTCATTAGGCCAAATGGCATGTGTTTGTATGCAAACATATCCTATGGAGTGATGAAGGTAGTCTTATGTCAATCCTCATCCACTACACTTATCTGATTATAGCCGGAGAAGCCATCCAACATGGACATCATTTCCAGCTCCCCTACTATCTGCACAATATGGTCCATGACCGGTAAGGGGCAATTGTCCTTCAAGATAGCTTGGTTTAGATTTCTAAAGTCAACATAGATTTGGATCTCTCCATTTTTCTTCCTAACCAATACAATATTGACCACCCTAGTGGAGTGATGAATCGGGTATATTATTCAAGATTTCAACATTTTGTCTACTTCCCTGAAAATAACATTTACCACCTTTAGATTATAGTTTCTCAACTTTTTCTGAAATAGATTGGCCCCGATTTTAGAGGAATATGATGTCAAATTTGACCCCCACTAAAATTCTTCAGATCATCATAAGACCATGCAAATACATCTTTTTATTACTTTATAAGGTCAATGAACCCTGCATTATTTTTTCAGCAATACAAGATTTTCCCAAGTAAACAAAATTAGGATCATCTTCTTCTCCTATGTTTACCTTCTCATAATCACCTAAATTGCTTACATTTGGGATTTCTCTGCTTCCCATGCATCCATCTTGTCTATCAAATAACATCTCAAGAGACACTAGTCCTTTGGGAATCTTATTCCCCTTCAATTGAATTGTGCCATTATCTATCTCCTTCCTTGGATTAGGGAAAAATCCATTGCAACTCGATTTTGATCCTTCAAATAAATTAGACACAAACATGCCTATGCTTTGCAAAAACTTTTCAATTTTTTTATCACTCTAAAAAACTTGCCAAAACTCAAAATTTTTAGGTACATTAGGTCGATGAACTCTTTCAATTATGTAAGTATCTTCTTTAAAATCAGGATGTGGAAGCAATAGGGAAGCTGATACTGTGAGGGAGTCCACCCTACTATTCATATTTTGGTATTGTTTCTATCGCAAATTCTTTAAACCCTTCTATTTCATCCCAGACTTTGTTTCTGTAATGTTTCACCCTCTCATTTTTTATAGTGAATATACCCCTTATTTCATAATGATTTTTGCGCCACCCTTTGCTTTCAACAATTTGATTCCCTTCCTTTTATCCTCCTATAATCCTAACATCAAGGCTTCATACTCAACAGTATTGTTTGTGTTGTTGAATTCCAATTTAAAGGAAGGAGGGAATAAATCACCCAATGGTGATATTAGGACAACTCCTTCTCCTGAGCTAACTGAAGAAAAACTATCATCAAACTCCATACTCCATACTCCATTATCACAACTGGTTTTAGGTTCCACAACATCTCCTCCAGACAGGATCATATAGTTACCAAATACACAATCATGGTATAGGATTTGAGCACAGGGATCTTTGGATGAGAATACAGTATATTTGGATTTTCCCTCAGGCTGAAGTGTTATCCTTTCTTTTCATATTGGTATAGTGTCCTAGGACCAATCCATTTTTATTTCACCTCCTAAATCCTTGCAAAAGGTCCTACTCAAAAGCATACCATAGCTTGCAGGTATGTCAGCGACTAAAATAGTCAATTTAAGTTTCTTACTAGGGTGGGTTGTTAAAGAAAATTGGGTGTCTTTTATTTGTCCAAGTAGGGGGACTTGTTTGGAGTCTGTTGAATAGCATTTACTGCAAGTCTTGCTAAGGGGAATATCTAGGGATTTAGCAACTAAAGAAGGCATGATATTTTCAGAAGCTCCGAAATCATTGATGCAGTTATCCAACTTGTGACCATGTATGAATAGGGAAATATAAAATGGCTCAGGTTTTGAATCATGAGAAGGGGATAAATCACTAGATGGATGAGTTTTAAACTTATGTTTATCAGCACAAGATTGAGCTAAAGAGGATTGATTGATTTATGGGGGTACAATATTAGTTAATTTCCCTATCATAGTTTCAGATTGCGGCTGACTTCCACTGACATATTCAACTAATTTATCCAGTTCCTTTGGGTTTAACCTAAGGTAATCAGCAGGAGAAATCTAGATTTTAGAGGATTTTCATAACTCCACTATATAAAAAGAAGAATGAGATTCACCTTTTTTTAATATTTGAACATCCAGGGTTATTGAACTTTGAACCTTTGAACCATAGGTCTGAGTGAGAGGTTCTAAACCTTTTTTCAACGCCTCTGAAGATGATGTATTTCCATGAGACTTGGATATGTATTGGTTTCTTGTCACAACGATGCATAAAGGATCTTCTAATGTTACCCAAAATTTTACCTCCCCTTTCTAAATTAGATTCATATTAGAGGAAATAACTTACAGATTCGACAAGTTGTTTAGGGATTCCTTCATCTTCAAGCTCTTCTTCCGCCATTTCCTTCTGAAAATTCATATTTGCATATCAAACCATTTCTAGATAGGTGCTACTATCATGGTCATTAGTCAGGTGAAATACACATATTACCCCTTCTACTAGGAGGTTCAATTGCCAATCTTTGTTGAGAAGACGAGAGTTGTAACACTTTACCACTAGGGCCAGCTTGGTCAGTGTTCCTTCTTGGAATATCTTGATGAGGTTTTTGAAAGGGTGTATTTTCTTTTGGTAATTTTCATTCAATAGCAATTACATCATTCACCAATCTCTGCAACATGGGATCAGAGAAAGTATAACCTTGGGCATTAGGAACATGAACTTCTTTTCTCTATTTACCAGCAGTAATGAGGTCATATTCTAATTTCACTGCAATTTTTTGAGTGGCTGGCATGTTGACTACACTAGCCTTTCCCTTCTAATATGAAAAATTATCTTTGGAGGCATAGAGTTCATTAAAAAAAAATGGTTTTTAGCATTAGGTCGCTTAGCAGTGGTTATTTTGTATAAAAAATTATTATACTTAGCATTGAACTCCCTTATGGTTCATGTAGTTCTTTCTTGAGTTGGGTTAATTGTGCCAACAAAGAGTGTTCATCCTCTACACTCTTGAACTTATTCTCAAAATCATTCTTCATGTCATCCCATGTTGCAATAGTAGCATTGGGTAAATAGTAGAATCATTCCATTTGCGCATCAGTTAAAGTTTGTTCAAATAACCTGATGTTATACCCCTAGCACCCCACAAGCTACAAAAAAAAATTTAAATGTTCATCTAGTGATTTATTCTCATCTTCATTAAACTTGGGCAGATTCTCATAGGCTCCTTTGGGTGAGGGATTAAGATTAGACCCAGATTCAAGGGTCCCACAACTGCTCCCCATGATTGAGCCATTATAGAGGTTGGGATTAAGGTTAATTTTGGGGGAAGGTTGATTCCATGTAGGGTTAAGGATTTCCTAGTGAGAGGTACAGAGAATACTTTGGTTTCTTTGGGAGGGGAAGAGGGTCTACTCTTTGCTTTCCTTTTAGATGTAATATTATAGGAAAAGTTGACTCCTTGTAATTCTTGGAATGTAGGTTCAAAGAGGCCTTCCCTTCTCTGAGATCTAGTAGAAGGCCTAAAATATAGTTTGTTTTGATAAGGGACACAATTACTTCACTAATTGGTTGGGTGTTCTTGGAGTCTTAGAGTCTTGGAGAGCTTGGTTAAGGGCTTTATTTCTAGCTTGATCTTGCGTATAACTCCTTCTCTATCTTCTTAGCAGGAATTTCAAATTAGCGGCTAAATCCTCTTCTCTTGCTAGTACCAAGCTTGCTTGCCTATAATCCCCTGGTCTCCTCATAAACAAGGCCAATGTATTCAATTGACTACTGATATCTTCATTCTCATCTTGAAATCCCAAATTAGGTTGTAGCAAAGGAAATATATTTTTATGCAGCAACAATCTTGTACCTCATGGCTAGGTGATTGTCGTTCATAAAATAATACTTGTCTAGATCCCCAGTAGAGTCACCAAAATTTTTTTGGTTAACATATTTGTCCTTGCTAAAATTTTCATGAAAAGTAAACTCTATTACCCTCTTGAAAAAGAATCAAATTGAACCAATAGTTGGACGAACCACTCATGGTTTAACCTCTATATAAAGGTACAACTACCTATATGATTTTTAAATGAATTGATCTACAATTATCTAATCAAAGAAAATACCTTTTACCAGAAAGTAAGAAAGGAATTATGACAAAGTTGGTCTCTATGTTTTGGAGATAACTTGGATGTGAGCATGAGTTATGATATGTAAGATTAAGGCATGGTAGAGGACATGTTGGAGAATATTGTCTATGATTCTTGTGTCACTGAGCTCTTGGTGGCGTCAGCTGAAGCATGTGTTCTTACGGAGATCTATTTGTGGCCAACTACAACAATGAAACGCGTTTAAAGGATGGCGAGAGTGGATTACAAATCTTGGAGTATAATTGATGATTTATAATTGATGTTTACTTATTTAAGGTACCATGTGTATCTTATCAAGGGTCTATGTAATTGTTTGTGCATTGGGGAAGTCCTATATGGCTGACCTATTTGCTTATTGTAATCTTGTATAAAGGAGAGTTGTTTCTTGGTGAGGTAGTATGGAAGTGTGATGTGGAAGCTGCGAGATTGTAATTGTGAAGGCTACTGGATGTAGAGCACAGATATTGATTATGATAAACTTCATTGTAACTATTTAAGCAAAGCAAGTTTCTATCATTCAGTTCACTAGTTATTGTTATTCCTATATCTTTATTTCACACAGTGAGTCCAGAAGGTGGATTTAACCTTCTCATTTAGGCAGTATGCCCAAGCAGTGAGCTTCTTGTTTCTCTTGACTCCTAATAGGGCAAGTCCTTTAACAGGGACTATGTATGATATGTAATTATCAGCTCCTAACAAGGGTAAATCTCCTAACAGGGATACTATAGTCTTAGTACATTATTTGTGGGTGCTAATTCCCACCGAGGTTTTTCCCTTAACAAGGTTTCCTCGACAAAAAAATCTTGTGTTATGGTGATGTATTCAGATTTGCATTGAGGAATTGGTTTATAAAGTTTAAAGTTTAATTATTTGGTTCACAACTGATTCACCCCCCCTCTTAGTTTTGTTGGTGGATTATTATTGCTAACAATTGGAATAAGAGCTTGTGGTCCTTTTAGAGAAATATTAATAGCTTGAGGTGATCCTGAAGATGGTGTAATTAGGTACTAATAGGGGGTGAATCAGTTCTTACAAAATTCAAACTAATTTGTACTAAATCAAACTTTAAGCCTTTTAACCATTATCCGATAGTATTTTTAACTGATAGTGTTCTTAGTATTACCAATATGCTGTAACATAATCATAAACTAAATAACAATAAACACATTGAGATTCACACCCATAACACTTGTATTTTGGCTACGCAGAAGCCCTTGGTCAGTGGGAAAAACTGTGTTGGGATGACACCCATAACTCTTTACTACAGATAAAAAGTTTTTCCTGTTAGGGCTACAATATGTCACCTTCCGAGTGACTCACCTGATTAGGAGTGAATCATACATTTTTAAGTGCATATACAATCCTATTAAGACTACTCGATTAAGAGATTCAATCTTGCCTATATGACATTCACCCTGTTAAAGGATTTACAAAAGTTTATATAATAAAGAACTTCTAAGTCCTATTAGAGACTACCCCGTTAAGGGATTTACAATACCTTGTAGAAACTATTAGGATTATTTACAAAGTAGTAATGACTTGTATGCACTTCCTTCTAAGTTGTTTAGATCCCTAAGGTTCTCAATCTATTTTCTCTACTTTCCTCTACTTCTAATTCTCTTCACTGCTCTGCTTCTCTTCGATTTGACTACTCCTCTCTCATCTGTTCTTTAATCCTTTTTATATCAAAATATTGTTCTCTCATCCTTCATTTTTGACCTTTGATCTTAGGGTTAACCAAAATATTAATCTCGATCCTCCCATAAATCATTTTTTGGTTTTACCTCTTGTCGACTGCTTCATGATTTCTCTTAGGTCTGATAGTGGTCAGCTTCCGATAGTTGACCTCTATGTTCTGATAAATTTTCCTTATCTTTGATAGTAATTTTGATACTATTTGACATCAATGACAAAATTTATCATTAAATTGTCATCATGCCAATTATTTCCATTGATCTTCTCAATGATGCTCAACAATATTCCCCTTTGGCATTGATGGAAAAAACTTTGTCAATATGTCACATGTTATGCATCTTCCGATAAAACTTTGTATCTGTCGATATACTACTTTTGTCTATTGCTTCCCCTTTCTTACCACTTCTCCTTTTTGTATTACTTCTTCTCCTTTTTTGGCACTCAATGCCAAATTTGTTTAGGCATATACTGATAATTGATCCATTATAAGTTTATGCCTTTCTCCTATATTTTGCAAAATAGCATCCCATGCTTCCTGTAGTGCATTCAATCCTATCATGTGTCTATTTAAGTTTGATGCAAGCACCTCAAGACTGTCCACGACACTGAGCTATGGGGTCTGTACTATAGTTTCTGTTGTTGTAATATTTGCTTGAATAATATTAATATGTGGCATGAGTATACCTTATAATTCAAAATTTTCATGTGCAAGGCTACATGCTTGACTATTAATTCTTTCTCCTTTGATATAATCTCCCTCAACTTAACTAAATGATCCATAAAATTTGTCTTTAGTTGGAGATTTTTGATTTTTTGGGCTATCTCGGTCTAAATACCTTTAAGCTTATGATCAATATCACTTGTAAACTCCAAAAAATTACACAATGTTGTGTACATAGCTTCTTCTTCTTCTTCTTCTTCTTCTTCTTCTTCTTCTTCTTCTTCTTCTTCTTCTTCTTCTTCTTCTTCTTCTTCTTCTTCTTCTTCTTCTTCTTCATCTTCTTCTTCTTCTTCTTCTTCTTCTTCTTCTTCTTCTTCTTCTTCTTCTTCTTCTTCTCCTGTTCCTTCTCAGCTTATGTAGGGTTTTTCTCATTCAATAATTCATCATGCTTCTCCAACTCTTGTAAAATTTCTTCTATGCTCTACATTGGGGGATCCGATAAGGTTTCTGGCATAACCTAAATAAGGACTTGATCTTGTCTTTTTTGTTCCTCTACATTCTTCTATGTACTAACCTTGTCTTCTTGAGTTCTAATAGAAACTTGAGCTAAATCTTCTTGTTTCTCTGTGTGCTTCTCCAATTCTTCAGTAATATATTCAATGATAACTATCTCCTTAGCTGTTGTCATATCAGGTGCATTAGATGCATTGCCAATAATTTCATTCACTATAAAAGTGTCATCAACATTTGATGTCCCTTCCTCTTAATAGGCTTGATTCTATGCTTCACTAAGTAGTTTCTTTCATACCTCTGCTATGTCATGTTCCAATATCAATTCATCATTTACCAAAATGATAGTTGTTAGTGATTTTGTATTGAACTCTGGCTTATACTTTTCCATGTATATTTTTGCATCATTTGTTGATAGCTTTGGCAATATGTTCTTCAATATTCTCAGTCTCAATTCCTCAACTTGATGATAGGCCAAATTCCATCTTGCTAATAAATTCTAATACAATTCTTTGGGTACATTATCTTTGATATCTCTAGGGTATTAGTTGTACTTAAGAAAATTTTGGACAATGGTGTCCTCAACCATTTTCTTATCCTCTTCTATCAATTTTGCAAATGCATTGGAATTAATTCTCCCAAATAATACTATATCTAAGATGTATTTGGCTATTTCTGCAGGGTTGGTAGGAATCCTAAATTGTTTGCGGCCTGACCTCTTTCTCCATGTCATAATTTCCTTCTCAGATCCTATGTCCTCTCCATCTGTATCATTTTGCTATAATATAACAGGATGAGTCTTTATCTAGATTCTGGTTGTCCTCCTATCTGATACTGGAGGTTGCCTCTTTGTAGGCTTTTTCCTCTTTGGTGTAATCTCAATCTCCTTTTCTGCTTCACCAATAAAAATAGGTGTTGTTGCTTATGTTTCTTCTTCTCTTAGGTCAATCTCCTGATTTGCTGATAAGGCATGCACTGCAGTAGATGTTCCTTCACTCTTCATCCTTTTCCTTGTTGCTGGTGTGGTAGGGAGCTCTAGCAATTGCACTTGTTGCTCATTTTATCCTTCTATTTGAGTACTTAGTTCTCCTTCACCACTTTCATATTTGTCAATTAACTTCTTCAACATTTGTTCCTTCTTCTTCATAATCTTTGGCCTTTTAATATCCAAGGTAATCCATTTGTAGGCTTCTTAATAAGTTCCAAACCATTTAACTGATGTATTCTTTGGTTGTTGTAATATGTACTCTGTGCATCCAATGATGTCACTCTCTTCAACTTCATATCCAAACACTAGGATCCAAGATGTCCTTGGTTCCACAGGTTGAATCCTACAAGTGTATGTGTCCACCAAAAAACAAATAGAGTTGTTGTACTTCTCTACTACCGATGGGGGTATTCGATAGCAGTTTCACATCTTTATTTGAAATTCTTTAAAGTATCCCCACATGATTTTATTAAATTCATCTCCTAATTTCTCAATATATTCATTTATCTGATAAATGATGGGTCTATCTTTACTCCAATTTACAACACCACTTCTTAGAAAAAAGTTCTTAACATAAAAATATAAACAAACTAGCAATGATCCAAACTTAACCTCTTGTTTGCGATCCTTCTATAGTATCTTCATGTTTGGAAATAATTTATTCCACACCATATCTAATAGATCATAATTCTTCCCCAATTTTTCCATATCGTAGGTTGCATACATAGCACTACCTGGTATGCTGTTAGGTCAAATAGACTAATACACCTTGTAACCGATAACCATTGTGGAAAACTGGGTCTCCAAGTCCTTGAATTTTCTACCCTCATTGCATGTCCATCCTTGGATGTCTTGGTTATCTTCCTTAGCTCTTCCATGTTGCTCACCCATAGGGTGCATTCCTTTCCTTCAACCAGTAAACCAATGACCATATGAATTAGGTCTTTTGTGATCTTGACTGGTTTATCTTCGTCTAAACACAAAAATTCATCATGTACTCTACTCAAAATATATATGATCCTTTCTTCCTTGAAGATTTAGGCATAAATACCATATGTGTCAATCCTTTTAGTTCCAGATTCTTGTGCTCATCCTTCAATATGTTATTTGCACACAACTCTTCAGAATAAATCTTCTGCATCTCTACATCACCCAATTCAACTATCTTGCTATGAATAAAGGTTTGTATGTATTCAATTAACATTACCCTTGGTGGTAACGATGATAGGACTCTAGTATTATCTTTTTCTGCTATCTTTAGGGGGCACAATTTGAACTTAGGGGCTGGCTCATCATTGATATTGATGACTACTAGATCTACAATCTTTACTGCCATCGTGTTCTATAAAATTGCTCTTGAAAACTTTCAATGTCCGCTAAGATTACCGTTAGGGCTTTCCTGTAGCTCTGTTAGCTAGGGCACGCAAATTCTCTAAATTACTTTTGTAACAATTCTGACTAATAGCTCTTCACAATAGATTTCTTTGGGCTCTTTGGATACTAGCCCAAATTATTGCATTAGAAAAGTACGGTAGCAAATGAATAGCGTCAAACGACTATTATTACAATAAATTATATCAATAGTAACTTTTCTACTGATAATCATTCCTTTTATTTGATAACTAAACTTATTCAACAATAACTATCTTTCTCTTCAAAATGATAAAGCAATAATATCTACTTACTAACTAATTCCAATATGAATTCTAGTGCATCTATTCATGCTGATATAATATTCAATCATAACCTTTATGTAAGGGACTAACAGATTTAACAATTTCTTTTAGGTCCCTAAGCAAAACTTACTTTCTTAGTTTGATGATGAATTCCCTACGTTGTCTGACACAGGGGCTTCCACTGATGTTGTATCGCCTTCCTTCTTTACCCATTCTTGATTCATGTCATTCTTCACTTGATCTTGATTCATAATTTATTTTCTGTTGTTATCTTCATTTCTTGCTTGTCGGTTATCTCTGTCTTGTCGGTTGTCTTTGGCTTGCTGGTACCAACATTCTTGTGCAATATGTTTATGCTTATGATAAATGTAGCATGCCATTCCTGTTGATCTCCATGGTCCAAAATTTATTTTAGGATTTCTCATTTTGTAGTGTTCAGATTTATGTCCATATTTGTTGCATGTATAACAGTAACCTACAAAGATTCCTTCTAATGATGTGCTTTTAGGTCTTGATCTACATTCTTTTTCCTGATGTCCAAACTTGTTACGATTGTAGCAGTATCCATGAAAGTGTGTACCTATGACTGATTTACTTCTACAGACATTTAATGTGTGTCCAAACTTTCCATAGTTGTAGCATGTAGGTTTAGTATGTTTCTTACCATGTGTATCGATAGGCTCTTTTGATTCTTGTGTTTGGTTCTCGCTTGCTGATTTCGATGATTCACCAATTTCAAATTTACAGTCACCGATATATCCTATGCCAACTTTGTCTTTCATTCTTTTATTATTTTTTAATTGTTCATCCACCTTCTGCATGCTTAAATCAAACTTAGTGAGTCTTTCATTAACCTCTTTCTCAACTTTCAGATTGTTCTTTAGGGCTTCAACTTATTTTCTCAGATTTCCATTCTCAGTAAGTATTTGTCTGTTTTAGTCACTTGTAGTGCTCACAAATTCATTCAATGTGTTGTTCTCATCTTGTAACCTTTGTATAATGGCATCCCTATCTTTAATGGTTTTCTCAAGATTTTCTTTTCCATATTTAAGTTCCTTTTGGGCATCTTCTGCTATTCTCATCCTTTCCAATACTTCGGTCATTCTTAGGGCTTGACTTTCAAGTTTCATTTGAGATTTAGTTAAGTCTTCTTCTAGGGCAATGTTTCTTTCCAACAGATCTTCAACTGCTGCATCATCTTCTTCTATGTGTGTACTATTTTTTGACAACTCATCAATATTATCCAGACTTATCTGCAATTTCTCTGTTAATTCCTTTCTTTTAGCAAATGAATGTTTCAACTTCTTCTTTAGATCTTCAATTTGTTCCATGGCATCATCCAAAAATTCTTCTAGTTGTTTCTCTCTCTTATATCTCTCCATTCTCCAAGATCTACTCTCAAGCTGTTAAACTTCCCTCTTTAGAGAACTAAGCTCTGATACCAATTGTTGATTGGAAAGATTAGGTACTGAGAGGGGGGGGTGAATCAATTCTTACAAACTTCAAACTAATTTGTACTAAATCAAACTTTAAGCCTTTAAACTATTATCCGATAGTGTCTTTAACCGATAGTGTTCTCAGTATTACCAATTTGTTGTAAAATAATCATAAACTAAATAACAATAAACACATTCAGATTCACACCCATAACACTTGTATTTTGGTTATGAAGAAACCCTTGGTCAGACGGAAAAAATACGGTGGGGATGAAACCCACAACTCTTTACTGCAGATAAAATTTTTTTCCTGTTAGGGCTACAATATGTCACCTTCTGAGTGACTCACTCGATTAGGAGTGACTGATACATTGTTAAGTGCATCTACAGTCCTATTAAGACTACTCGGTTAAGAGATTCAATCCTGCCTATACGACATTCACCCTGTTAAAGGATTTAAAAAAGTTCATACAATACAGAACTTCTAAGTCCTATTAGAGACTACCCGGTTAAGGGATTTATAATACCTTGTAAAAACTATTAGGATTATTTACAAATTAGTAATGACATGTATGCACTTCCTTCTAAGATATGAAGATCCCTTAAGTTCTCAATCTCTTTTCTCTTCTTTCCTCTGCTTCCGATTCGCTTCACTACTCTGCTTCTCTCCGATTTGACTACTACTCCTCTCTCATCTAATCTTTAATCTTCTTTATCTCTAAATCTCATTCTCTCATCCTTTATTTCTAACCTTTGACCTTAGGGTTAAACAAAATCTTAATCTCGGTTTTCCCATAAATCATTTTTTTTACCTCTTCTCGACTGCTTCGTGATTTCTCTTAGGTCCGATAGCAGTCGGCTTTCGATAATTGACCTCTATGTTTCGATAACTATTCCTTATCTCGAATAGTAATTCTGATACTATTTGGCATCAATGACAAAATTTATCATCATGCCAATGATTTCCATCAATCTTCTCAATGATGTTAAATAGGATTATTATTGCTAATAATTGGTATTAGAGCTTGTGGTCCTTTGAGAGAAAGCTTAACAACTTGAGGTGATCCTGAAGATGGCGTACTATAGAAAGGAGAGTCCAAAATTTGATCCTGAAAATTTTGACAGTTGGAAGAACAAGATGAGAACTCATCTACTCTGTTTAGGAATTGACTACTGGATGATTACAAAGAAGGATGCTCAGATAAAACCTGAAGATGAATTAAATAAAGCTAGTAAAGATGAAAATAATATGTTTTGTTGTAATATGGTTGCAAGAGAATCATTGATCAAAACGTTCTCTGAGGGTGAATTCAAAAAGGTTAAAGACTTGGATTCTGCACTTAAAACCTAGAAAAGACTAGAGGTATTATATGAAGGAGATAAGTTTACCAAGCAGGTGAAATTGCAAAATTGGAAGACTAAGATGGAGATTTTAAGAATGGAGGTTACTCATAATAAGAAGGCATAGAGTTTGAAGAAACATTTTCTCTTGTTGAGAGATTAGAAGCAGTAAGATTGTTCCTTGGTTATGCAGCACACAAGAACTTTAAGGTATATCAGATGGATGTAAAATTTGCATTCCTGAATGAAGATCTAGAGGAAGAAGTGTATATTGAGCAACTTGATGGCTTTCCTTTGAAAAATGATGAAGACATGGTTTGTGGTGGTACCATAAATTTTGAGAATTTAGAAGTCCTAATCTATTATAAATAATCAAGTTTCTCCATACTAAAAAATCAAAGGAAGGAAGCTTTATGACGCAAATGAATAGAACTAACTAATTGAAGCCTTCAGAAACTACTAGAATTTCAACCTTCTACAAAGATGATGCCGACAAAGGCTGAAGATGGTTGAAATTTAAAAATCTAAAAATGACCCAATTCGGGAAATCAAATTTCCTATCTCCAATAGAAATATTAGCTTTTCATGAGGAGTTTTGGATTTTCGACCAAAGCCAAATCTGAAAGTTAGGTAGTTATTTTTTAGTTAGTTATTTGTTTTTTTCTAAATAATTTGTAATAAGGGTTGTGTCTTTTCACCTTAAAGAGGTGTGAAATCCACTCAAACACACACACACACACACACACACACACACATATATACACATAATGTAAAATGTGAAGGAATACAATATAATACAATTTCACATATTTGGATAGTTTTTAATCACAAGTATAACATGGACCTGGATGTACTATTTTTTCAAAATCAATAAAGATAAGTCATTTTTCTTTCACATGTATAATAGTTTCATTATCATTTTACAATTAGTCCCTCGGATAAACCAATAGAACTTCTTCAAAGTGATAGTTTGATGTGCATGCTCCCTAATTTGATTCATAGTCTATATTTTCAATTGGTTTTCTCATTTTGCATGGTTAAATTCTATTGATTGAGGCCTTAGTCAATTGGTCTCTCATCTGAGAAATATTACCCTTTTGAAATATCTTTGAATTTTTTTTAGGTTGCATGTACATTCCATAACACCTTTGAAGTGATAATTTTTCTTGTAAAACTGTCTCTGAGGTTGAACATAAGATTGGAATGATCTTGACTCTATTGCCCATGGTAGAATAA
>MU225899.1:725061-736489 GCA_018584345.1 Thuja plicata
AAGGATAAGTCAAGGTATAGGCCTACCAGCCTTGGTTTTGCAGAGCCAGAATTGCAGAAGTTCCAACCTTGCCTTGGTTGTGACTTGTTAGTTGGCCAAATCACTCGAGTTTCCCAACATTGGATTGGCAAGTCCATAGGAATTCCAATCTGTTGTTTTGAGAACCAATAGTTTGCAAGTCGAAAAAGGCATTGCATGGACTGAAACAAGCACCTAGAACATGGTATGCTTGGTTAGATAGGTATTTACTACATCTTGGTTTCAGAAAAGGTAGTGCAGCTAATAATTTATATTTGAGAACTGGTGAAGATGAAATCTTTATTGTTGAAGTCTTTGTAGAAAATATTATTTTTGGAGGAAATGATGAAATGAGCAAGAAGTTTTCTGAGCAAATGAAAAATGAATTTGAAATGTCTATGATTGGTGAAATGAATTTTTTCCTTGGTTTGTAAATTACTCAATATAATCATGGTATTTTCATCTCTCAAACCAAGAATCTTAACGAATTGTTGAAAAAGTTTGGAATGGAATATTATAAACATGTTGGAACACCTATAGTTACTGGTTGCAAGCTTACTACTACTAATGAATCTCAGAGTGTTTTTTAGACAAAGTATAGATCCATGATTAGAGGTTTACAATATCTAACTCACACTAGACCATGCATTGTGTTGGTAAATAGATTGTTCTTTTGAATGTAACTCTAAAATACCCAAAAATGTTTAAGAACAATTGAATACAACAGTTGGGAAATAGTTACTCGAAAACCTATTTTCCCTCTGAATTGGAAGGTACAGCTCCCTTATATGAATAATATTCAATAAATTTTAATCTTTCCTAATCTAACAGGGGTATGCTCTTAACCCGAGAGCAGGAGAGGTAAACCAAGCTAAATCTAGACAGAAAATAGCTCAGGCGAAGTAAAAACAACTCTAAATCTAGCCAATTCTAAGACTTTATCAATCAAATTAATTCCCAAAACTGGTAATGCATGGAAAATTACTAAAAATGCAGATACAAGACTGAAAGTTAACAATGTAATGATATTGAGTTGATCTATGTCATAAGAACATTCCCAAAACTTAGAATAGCAACTGATTTTCCCCTTAGTTAGCCGTATCAAATCATAATACAGAATTCTGGTTCAAATACAGATTACGAATCTAACTCAAAAGAGACGTTCAAATTCAACAGAAAGATAAATGAAATGCAATGGAACAGTTAAAGAAATGGCATTCAGACATACACAATTGACTCAGCAATAATGCTATTCCTCACACCAAAATTTTAGCCGACCTTTGTATTGATTTTGGGAATAATACATATAGAGTTCCACATTGGATCGTTACAAAAAGGGGTAACCGAAACGGTTCAACTTCCCCAACCAGAAATGATAACCAAAGGTTTATCCGTTACAAAATACAACAAAAATAGCATAAGGGGAGAATATATTTATGATTCATTTTCTTTCCCCTTATCTAATTCAGCCCTATAGGCAATTACAACAGTGATGACTTGGATGAGCTCTTCATGTATGTTGATGTGGACATTGGTGTAATAGATGAGCCATCTAGAATGTTCTTTGGCTAGAGTATTGATTGCTTCTGTCCAATCTTTCAGTTCCTCCATAGCCCTAAAGATGCATCCACTCAATTGCTGGAGTTCTGGCACCTTGCCTAAATGAGTCGAAGACTGCTCCACTAAATTGTGCAGATAATATGTGAATGACTTCTGCATGTTGACCACTCCAACTATTTCTTTGCCTTGACCGCTGGTTTGCAATTCCACATGAAGTCCTAAGAGGAGTTTATAATATTTACTTTGTTCCTTTTGCACTTTAACATTTGTTTGTTGTAGTCCGGTCTCGGCCTGAATGATCATCTCAATTTTGAACTCCAGACTTTGGAGCCATTTGATCAAGGGCTCATCACCCTTCTGTAGGATCTTAGCTTTTAGGGCCTCCTTAGTCTTCATCTTTACTGCCACATGCAACGTGACTATGCATTCTTGGCATCTTACTCTTTCTGCAGTGAGAGTCTGTAAATTCTTCTCAATGTTGCTCTTCTCTGTTTCTAGCCTTAGAATAGCATTACCTAACTGCTCAATGATCGCTAGATAGTCTGACTTGAGCCTCTCGATCCACCTCTTACCAATCTAGCCATAATGTCAATCCTCTTGCAACTTAGCTAGAATGGCTTGGTTCTCAGCAGCACTAGGATCGAATGAAGTTTGGGTACTGGGAGCACTCGCAATAGGAGTTAGGAGCTATCTGATGAAATTAGTTAGCTGGGCCACTTCCACCTTAAGCTAACTTTTGGAAGTCTTGAGATCCTCCAGCTCTTCCTCTATTACAACATTAGTGGACTTCCACTAGTCCACCTTGGTATCATGTTGAGCCAATCCCATATCAAATGACTGCAACTGAAAGTCCGAGGCCGTCAGATGTTTGAGTCTACCTTCTTTAGTGGGCTTGGCTACTTCCATGGTGAAGTGCCCTATCTCAGGATCATGACCATGAGTAAACATTGTCTTCACACTCTTTTGTTTTCTTGTGGTAGCCTTGGGATGAAAGGCCCTTGATAGAGTGTCTTGGCTGGGAACTGCTTCTCCCACTGTCTTCCTTTTGCGCTTTAGAGTGTTTTCTATCCATGACTCTGTGCTGGTGACTTTTTTGGTAGAGACTAGCTCTTCGATGAACAACTTCCTTATGAGTGGAGGACTCGCTTTAGGGCGGGAAGCGAATGGATTCACCGAAGTAGGTGAGGAGGAGATCAATTTTACAACTTGAGCAACCTCCTATTGCTCCCCACCTCTCTTATCTGATTCTATAGAGGTGCTAGGGCTATCCTCTCCCACTTCAACTATGACAGGGGATGCCCTCTTTGGAGTTTCTTGGGTCGAAGTCTCAGCTAAAGTATCTACAACAATAGCACTAATCAGCTGCTCGGACTCTGTAGCTTTAGAAAGCTTGGCTATAGACTTAATTTGGTCTATCGGGACTGCTTCTTCTGTAACTCTGATATCCAGAAGAGGACCCTCTCCATAGGTCTTCTCTAAGAGAGAAGCTTTCTCAGGTGGCTCATCGCCTCCTCCTGATGGTTGAATTGATCCCTTTGCAATGGTAGAAATTGTTGCTGAGGAAGTGGTTGCGGCACCAGTAGTTTCCTTCGCCAGAGTTTGCTGAGCGGGAGGCTTCCTTTTTGACCTCTTCCTTTAGCCCGCAGTCCACTCAACCTATTGAAATATTCTTTTATAAATCCCCCCCATCAGAGCCTTCAAGTCACTTATTTCTTGGTCTAGCATAGGCTCTGAGCTGATAGGGGTGGACTTTATCTTCTCCAAGTATTTGTCATCATACAAGTGATTGCCATCATCTTCTAGCCTTCTACTACAATGTTAACATTGAACCTTTCGATCTTTTCAATGGTTAACCGGGCATAGAATCTTTCTCTGCTCTCCAAGTCATCTTTACAATTGGCCCAATAGTCCTCAATATCAGGTACATGGTGAATGGCCTGACTCATCTATAAGACATCTCTAGCATAATTGACTGGATCATACTGCGGCCTTAGAACATCATACATTTCTAGAGAGAACTTCTTTGAGAATGTTTTAAGAACATTCTTTGCCTCTGACTGGGACGTACAACTGTAAGCTTCGATGGTCATTGGGAACTCGTAGCCTTTCTTCTTTGCCTCTGAACAGATTAGGTTCACCTGGAGTGCTTGCCTCATTACTTCAATTAGCATGATCATGTGAGTAGGGTATCTGGGCAGCTTCAAAGGAAATTCATTGAAACCTGCAAGATGAAGATATGAGAAATCTCCAAACTGAATGAAATAGCATCCGAATTGGCTTATGAAGGCCATGGCTTCAGGAGAAAATCTCCTTTCTGGACAACCTTGTAGCTCCCTGCACAGTTTCATTGTAAAGGCATCATTAACTATGAGATAATCAGCATAACTATTTTGTAGTTGCAAAGAAGGGAAAAACTCATAGCTTTTTACATCATCTGGGAATTCCTCTAACCTAGGAAGCCCAGGCCAGATTTGAATTATAGCTAAAATATACAAGAGGACAGAAGACATGTAGAATTCATTCTAGAACTTGGCCCTATTGAGGGCGTCTGAGAGATTCTCACTCACCATCAGGGCCCAGTCAATGAAATGGCGCTAAGAATAGATTATCTGAACTAGGAAGAAATGTTGTTCAAAAAAATTAAGAGCTTCGCTCTCACCTCTGATCCTGTGAAGCAATACTAGGATGTCCACGATCTCTGGCTTCATATTTGTGCCAAATAATGTTATGGGCAACTTGCCCTTGACGCTCTTGGGTTCTTTAAACCATGACTCCATAATCTCTCTTTTCCATACCGGTCTCTTCATTGAATATTTGAAAACCGCCCGGCTATAAGTCATCTCAGAGTATTCCACCTACTCTAGAATGCGGAGGGAATTCTGGACAGATTCTCTATCAATGGAGAGGAGCACCGTGTTTTCTGGTAGGAGGATTTGCTTGGTGTCTAGGTTGTATCGGGCTATACATTCCCGGACCAACTCAGGAGCTTGAAAGGCTATAGGAAAACTAGTGGCTTCGACTAACCCACTCTCCTTAAGCTTCTCTGTGATAGGGTGCATCTGCTCCGCTCTCAATCTATTCTGAAAGTTATGCATGTCGAAGAACTTTAGTGAGGTATCTGAGGTTTTGTGCCACTCGGAGATAATGTCGTTCATTCTGTCGAATCCTACAAATCTAGAAGCCATGTGAGTATGATTCAACCTGGAGATTCAAATTTCTCTTTGGGATACAGAGACAATGAGCAACTGATCTTAGCTACTTCAAATTCAAACAATTTGGTGAACAATGGTGGTTCTAGTTTGAAATCTTCAACTGATTTTATACTTTTTGAATTCTTACCGTTTAACGGCCGACTTCCCGCGCCACACGAATGAAAAGACCTTTACATTAATGAACAAGTCCATTACAAAGTAAAAAGACCTTATTTGAATTAATTACTTTGCTTTACATGCCGTTAGAAAACATTTTTTTACTTTAGTAACCGAAACGGTAACTTTCTTGAAGCGGCAGAAAATTACTTTTCCGCTTCTCCTTTGGGCGAAAAAATACTTTTGGAGTGCTCTTTGTTTGAAAATCTGCCATTGGAGAATTCTAGCCTATGGGGGTGCCAAAATGATATATATTGATTCCATTGGCTTTCTTATATGCCGGATCTCTTATGGGATGGATTATATTTTAAAATTTCTTCACCTTGATAGTTTGGCAGAAAACGCATCTCGCGAGCCGAAACCTGCTTGTAGGAGCAGAGGAGAAGCCATTTTCCACTTTTCCGCCTATGGAAAATTTTATGAGATTTTCTTTGCTTGATCGTTTCTTTTGTTTCCCATAGGTTCGATTATGAGTGCTCAAAGCTTTCTTGTTCCTGACTTCCTCCTTTTCCATCTTTATTTACCTCTGATATTCTTAAGTCTGTCAATTGTGGAAAGCACACTCCATATGTGATTTTCCGCCATGGAGAAGACAAAACTTGATTTCCCGCCAATGCTGCAATTTGAAGATATGAGGCAAAGTATTTCATCTGTATGTGATTTTGAAGTTAGAATCTTTTAAAACACGACCTTTACCGGATTGGGAACTTAACCTACCCGATAAAAATATGATTTCAGACCCAGAATTCACCTGGCTTAGGAAGGAGAAGTCAAGTTAGGGAAATCTGATAAAGGCCTTCTATCCTAAGGGGCTTTCTAGACTTAGACTCCGGACTCGCATGAAACCTCCATGACTACTACTACACATAAAACATCCATTTTTGTCTTGAGGTATAAAGACCAAAAGTGGGGCAACACATTGCTAATGTAGTTGGAATTATTGTGAGGTTTCAAGCAGATCCTAAAGAGACTCATCTTTTTGCAATTAAGAGGATATTCAAATATCTAAAAGGATCACCATAATATGGTTTATGGTATAAAAAATATGATAATTTTACTTTGCATGCTTATACTAATGCTGATTGGGCAGGGAGTGTTGATGATAGGAAGAGCACAAGTGGTGGTGCATTTTTCCTTCCAGAAAGAGGTTGGTTTCATGGTTAAGTAAGAAGCAGTATTGTATAGCTCAGTCTACTACTGAATCAGAGTATGTTGCTGCTGCTATAAATTGTACACAGATTGTGTGGATGAAGCAGATGTTGAAGGATATTGTGATTACTTTTGAAGAGCCATTAGTTATACATTGTGATAATACAAGCACAATGTACATGTCAAAGAATCTTGTTATGCATTCAAAGACTAAACACATTTCAATCAAATATCATTTTTTGAGAGACAATGTTGCAGAAAAGGAAGTCAGATTGGAGTACATCAACACAAAGGAGCAAATAGAAGATATATTCACAAAATATTTGTCAAAATATGCCTTTGATTATCTCAGAGGTATGCTTGGGGTGAGAAACCCTCCTTGTGAGAACTAAATGATGTAGAAATCCATCATTCTAGTAGCTATCAGAGCTATATCATTCCCTGGACTTGATGCTTGGATCGACTCCTCGGGGGGAGTGATCGTAGGAACATAACAAAACATATTTGGGTAATCAAGCACCTGGTTATTGAAGGCATGAAGATTTGAAAAAGCTACACCTTGCAGAGGTGAGATGGCCAAAGAAGGATAATAGATATGTTACCATTTTTGATTGATGTCAAAGGGGGAGAGATACAAGTAGAAAATCCCTACTATTTTAGGGGGAGCTATGAAGAGGATATTGAGAAGATTGTATTGAGAAGGATACTATTTGGGTTGATGAATTTTCTCATATGTTGCCATCAATGCCAAAGGGGGAGATTGTTGGAATTGGTTCTGTTAGAGGTGTTGACATTCATGTTTTTTCATTGATGTCAACATATGTTTCAGTTGAAGTCTCAGACAGGCTAGTTATCACCGGTATAGGAAAGAATGACAGAATTGTACAAACATTGTATGAGCTTTCAGAGCATGCAAGCATGGAGATGTGTATAGGGATGAGAAAAGATCTTATATCTAAGGTTTCTTAGCTTGATATTACTATTGGCATGTGTTATAGTTATTTTGGTAGAGATTGGTTACAGAAATGTGACAAAGGATTATGACAAATTTGGTCTCTATGTTTTGGAGATAACTTGGATGTGAGCATGAGTTATGATATGAAATCTTGAGGCATGGTAGAAGACATGTTGGAGAATGTTGTCTGTGATTCTTGGGTCACGGAGCTCTTGGTGACATCAGCTAAAGCATGTGATTTTGCGAAGATCTATTATGGTCGACTACAACAATGAAAAGTGTTTAAAGGATGGCGAGCGTGGATTACGGATCTTGGAGTATAATTGATAATTTGTAATTGATGTTCACTTATTTAAGGTACTGTGTGTATCTTAGAAAGGGTCTATGTAATTGTTTGTGCATTTGGGAAGTCCTATATGGCTGACCTATTTTCTTATTGTAAACTTGTATAAAGGAGAGTTGTTTCTTGGTGAGGTAGTATGGAAGTGTGATGTGGAAGCTACAAGCTTGTAATTGTGAAGACTTCTGGATGTAGAGAAAATATATTGATTGTGATAAACTTCATTGGAACTGTTTAAGCAAAGCAAGTTGCTATCAGTCAGTTCAATGGTTATTATTACTTCTATATCTATATTTTGGACAGTGAGTCCAGAAGGTGGATTTAACCTTCTCATTTAGGTAGTGTGCCTGGGTAGTGAGCCTCTTGTTTCTCTTGACTCCTAACAGGGTTTGTCCTTTAACAAGGACTATGTACTATATGTAATTATCGGCTCCTAACAATGTTAAATCTCCTAACAATGATACTATACTCTCAGTACATTATTTGTGGGTTCTAATTCCCTCCGAGGTTTTTCCCTTAACAAGGTTTCCTCAATAACAATTACTTGTGTTATGGTGTTGTATTTGATGTATTCAGATTTTCATTGAGTAATTGGTTTATAAAGTTTAAAGTTTAATTTATTTGGCTCACAACTGATTCACCCCTCCTCTCACTTGTGTTGGTGGATTATTATTGCTAACACCTTGTGCAAGCTAGAGTGTATAACATATATGAGGACATATAGAAACCATTACTTCCCACAAAGTTACTTAATCCACTATGTAATTCTTCAGCAATCACTTGGGCCTAATCTAGATATTTTTGGCCACCCAACAGAATCTGAATATAAAAATACATCCAATCTTCCCAATAAAAAGCATGATAGTTTCCTTTGAGTCTGTTAAGCAATATCACAATGTCTCTCACTTCAATTATGAGGTTCTCTTTGTTTAAGGGTTTGGGTAATTGAGAACCCTCTTTTTGCACATTAAGGAGCCAATTACTAGCAATTACAGTCCTATAATTCTGCTTCTTTTCTGAAAAGAAAGAGTATGATGTACTGATAGACCAGTCTTCATAGGGTTCTTTTTCAGGAATTCCCATAGTAACCATTATTGTTTCTCTGTCTATGTTCACTAGTGTACTTCCATCAATCTTTAAAATATGTCCATTCTCAGCATAATATCTACTCATACATTCCATCACTAATTCTGGGCAAGGTGCTACAATTGGAAAAGCAACAACTTCTGTTAAACCGCTCTGAACTATCATATCCATCATGGAATCTGGTTTTTTTTTTCCCTTTCAAGAAATTCCCCTGAGTCTTCTTGGACTAAAGAAGTATCATCAAACTCTGGCAAATTACTGATTAGATAGGAAGTACACCCTAGTTTTGGGAGAACTGGCCTCATGGCGACAATATTAACAAATACACCAAACAATCCCACAACAACATGAGGACTTATGCACAACAACAAATCTTACTTTCGATTCCCCTTCTTTTATCAAGCAAAAACAATGAAAGAAAGGATTTTAAAACTCACTTGTTGCATTCATCAAATTTTTGCCACTCCTGAAATGGAAAGCTATGATTACCTCTGTCGCCTCCCGTCTCTTCAACACTAAACAACTTTCTGAATTAGGAATGAAATCATTACTCATACATATAGAGGCAGAAAGATCTCGATGAAATATTCACATGCTGTGAAAAATTAATACAACCAGTGAATTAACTCTAGATTGGTTGTAAACTTGACACCATATTTAATACCAATCACTTTGGCACGAAAGGCTTAAGTTCTCATGATTAATCTACATAAATAAGTTTTAAAATCCCAACATACATAGAATATTCCTCCCACACGCCAAATTTTCTATCAATACTCCTTCAATTATAATGCTGTCACTAGCACAAAGCAAACCTTGAACCGGGAGGTGCAATGGTTCAAGTTCATTGTGAGAAAGAACATTGGACTGATTGTGACGCACATGAGACAAATAACATTAAGACTTGGTAAATAAAATCACAACTAAACTTTGAACCTTGAACCTTGAACCGAGAGGTTCAATGGTTCAAGTTCAAGCAATCGACACCACATACTGACTCTTTGAAACAAGGTCGCAAAAAACACATGCATGCAAGGGACAGTTTGAACCATGAACTTTGAACTTAACATTGGTTCAACAATTTGGATTCAGCATGACAAAAGAACAAAGACCCCAAAGAAAAAAAGGGGGAAGAGAAAGGTAGACTAGACCAATTATAAGAAGACATTAATTACATCTTATTTTTGCTAAATATGAGAAATTAAAGATATGCAAAAATAAGGGGGTAACAACGGCTTAGGCTTGTTGATACTTTAAATCGTGCTTTGTATTATGTTATCTTTCTAGGCTTTTGTTATTGTGCTATTGGTGTGCTACTGATCTAAAATGTTATACTTTATGCAGTTGTTTGTTGATGTTGGGTTCTAGACCCCCCTTAAAATCTATTTGTAAAAGGGTTTCGGCCCCCTTCAAAACCCATTTTCCTCTAATCAAAAATAAGTTCCACACTCTTGTGCTAGGTTTGCACCATGTCACAATGCCTATTTTATTCCCCTTACACTCATCATTAGACATTCGCCATTCATCCCCATTTATTGCACCTCATTTGTACATACCTTAATGTAATTCATTCTTCACCTCAATATTTATCATTCCATTTCTAGGTTAATTTTTACCACTCAAGACCAACCTCACAATGTATGGGCATGAAGCTAAAATTAAAACATTCAAATTCATGTCTTTTCCCCTCATTTTTTACTAGTTATTGCAATACAACTTGATACACATATGTAGGACATGTTGCTACGCGTTGGAATTTAATGACGATCATATGTTGAATTTTAGGAATAGAAAGAATATATAAAGCACATTCCAATATCTAAGGGACACACAATTGTATATAGTCCATTTTCATGTGTGCATGTGGTATCTTCAAATATTTGCTCAAAGTTGAAAAGCCAATTGAATAATGGGTCCGACTTAGAAAACTTAAACCTATCAATCTAGTAGATTCCCATAAGGTGTTTATAAACACTACAATTCTTATACACACATTATACAACATAGTTAGTAGAATATAACATGCTTTCTTGAACAATTCAAATGTGTATCAAAGTCAATTTGATGATGATCAAACTATTGTACTTGAGACTGAACCATGCGATTTTTTAGGCTTACACACAATCTAAAACATTGAATGCAATTTTAAGACATTTTTTGTATAAAAAATAATAATTCAAACATAATGGCAAAATAAAATTCTTATAATTTGAGATCAAAGTACCTCAATTTCAATATTATATTACGATTATTACTTCATTTGATATTCAAAATTTAACTTCAATAATTTATACTTAAACTAAAAATATAGCAATTTATTTCCATACACCAAAAACATCAATTTTATTTCTATACACCAAAAACATCAGATTGAATGATTGTGCATTTTATATAATAAATAAAGTATCAGCTAAGTATTGAAAAGGAAAACCAGATGTGGAGGTTGAGATGGTTTGACAACTACCTAATAGGTTGATAAAAAAATGGATAAACAGAAAAAATACCCAAAATCGTCGCTACTCGGTGTTTTTATAAATCGATAAATGTAGTTTTCAAACAATCGTAACAAAACATCATTGGCCTTTACCCAACATAGCAAGGATGGTGACGGACGAGACTCACTGATATTTATTTTCTCCCAAAAACTGGAGAACGTCCACGTTATAAAATTTTATGCAGAGTAAAATCAGACTGGCCATACATTGATTCAATGGAGAAGGGGTTTTACCCAAGTAGGACAAGTGAAAAAGTTGTCACCGCGTTTTCCAACTTGTAAGCAAGGGAAATGGAAGCCTTGTTGTTGATAGGAGAAAAACGTGAATGCACCTCGAGCGTTCACTATATAGTGCAGATATCCATGGAGTTATCATTGCTTGAATGCACTTCAATTTTGATTGGGAGCTTTTTCATTTTTCTTCCCAGCTTTATCTTTCTGCCATTTTGCCTTGTGTT
>MU225899.1:738987-756764 GCA_018584345.1 Thuja plicata
TAAGCTCTAAATGAGACAACTGAGTCAGTGACCATGTAGCAGAACAATAAAGCCACCATTTGTTCTTATTGATTCTAAAGGGAATTGTACTGATTCATGCACCATTCACCTATGGATAGGTAAATATATCAAACTAGGCAATGCACTGGGCCTTGTCTCCTCTTCGAAAACAAATACCTACACATTTTTTCTTCAGATCAAAAGCAAAAGATTTATGAGTTATACAAATGAGATGTCTACCTAGTATTTTCCTCCCTCCTCTGTTTCCTTCATTCCAATTCATTTACTCTAGCAATTAGAAATCATCATTGTATTGCTTAGCCCTAGTAGATCATGCCCGCAGTTGGAATTTTAAAATGTGCCCTTCAAAAACAATGAGAATAATTCTCTTGCAAAGATCCCTTCACCTTGTAATTCACAATGGTGATCACTGCCAAATGAAAGTCCAGCCAATTGTTCCATTGAACGTTTTTGGGGGTGGCTATAGAAGGAAAAGGATGGCATGTTTTGTGCCAGTTTACAAAACTAGAATCCAATCATTAGTTGTCTGAATTTCCTTATTATTTAATGCCAGTTTACCCTATTTTCTTGAATCCTTGTTAGCTTATGGTAGACTTCTATGATATAAATAACTGTAATGCTCATCCATACATTCCTTTTAATTGTTTGTAACCCCTTAAAATGATATTCATGTTCTAGTTTATTGCCTTTTCCCTTTAGATCTTTTGTCTGTGTGGGGGAAAAGAGAGGTGGCAGTTGGAGCATCATTTGATATTGCTTTATCAAGTACCGATTTTTTTAGCAAAGTTGTCATCTTTGAGAGATCCATTCCATCAAGAGAAAAAGATCTAGCATCTCTTCTCTTGCACCTGTTTTCGAAGGGTCAATATCTTTTCTGAAGATCCCATTCTAGACATAATATTGTTTCCTTAGTCCATCCTTAAGGCGTCATGTTCAAGGGGCTAGCTCTTGACCTTTCATACAAGAACCAATTTGTAGCAAATCCAAAAATTCCTTCACTGCAGGGTATATCTGTACTTGAAGAATTTGTGAGCATTTTACAGTCCATGGCAAAGCAAAAAGAGGAGACAACAACATGAAATGACAACCACCTATCCATATGGTAGAGATTCAGTAGAAAGAGGTTGGCTGTATATTTTTAAGCACAGTAGCTGAACTTTGGTCAAACAACTGGATAGAAAATCTCAGAATTCAAGCCGGCTTAAGCATGCTAGACAGGAGGATCTACAATGTCGTTCATATGAAAATATATTTCATATCCAGACCAGCAAGGCTTGTTCCCAAACTTAATCATGAGGTGGAAACATGCAGGGTTGAGTTTTTTCAAAATTAAAATATAATATAGGTTAAGTGAAAAATACTCTACCAAAAGAGGTTCACCTTGCGAGAATCACTGGTATAGTTTTTTTCTCAGAACCTAATAGAATTTCATTATCTTTGCTTCTATTCATGAATAATGAATTGGCCAATGTTGTAGTTCTAGATTGAGAACCCCTTGCTTGTCTGTCTAATGCAAAGTAAGCCTCAAAAAAACTTTTAACCTCCATTAAAATCCATGCATAAAATGCATTTAGACATGGAATGTACATTGTAATGAAACAGCTTAGCTGAAAATCTAATAAGCATTAGCATGTAAACTAACCCATCACAACAATCTAAGGCTTTTAAATTTGGCCATTTCTCCCCTTATCAAGTTTATTCTCTGGCTGACAAGTTTAATTATTCCTTTGATGGGGTTTTATGATCTCATTCTTCATTATTGCAACCGACAAGAACAACCAAATAAGTAGTTGACTAACAGCGAATGGGGCACATTTTGCCTACATGTCAATATTGGCAAGTTTATACCAACACATAAGAGTTGATTTTAAATCAGAGAAGTACTAAGGAGTAATTAACAGGTTCAGTATGAGCACTATCTTACATGGCTTGATGTCAAGATATGAGCATAGCAAGGATATAAAGTATGAGCATAGTAGGCACCTTTTGTAATTATAGGAATTTCGCAGTTATGAACCAGTAATGCTACAAATTCAGCATAAGATATGCCACCACAAGTGGAAAATAACAATCCATTTTTATTCAATTGCATTTCTTTTGTGCATAGACGAGGAACATAATGCTTTTTGTACCCCCGCATTTCAATGTCTTCTATGCTTCTTAGCTACGCCATATAATTTTCTATCTGATAGTTTGATCACAGCTCAGCTATTATGCCCCAAAATATACAGACAATCTCAATCCACTGAATCCATATGGTTGGGTTGCTGTCATTTTCATGCTGTGCTATCCTATCTGTTTTTTAATGGACTGAAACTATGCACTAGTTCCCAAGTATTGATTGTTTTTGCAAGTATTGCCTAGCAAAAGATAAAGTAGGAATCTTTACTGGTTTACTATGTTACTCTACTGTTGTGTTTTAGCAATTGACAGCTTATTAGTGACATACTGTTTTATCAACAGAATAACATATGAATTCTTTTCATTGCACAATTTGTGTTTATCCCAGTACTCCATCTATCATGAATTAGAAAGGAAACCTGAAGAATATGCTAATTTGATATTTTAGGGACATGCCTTTGGAATCAAGAGCTTGACAAATAACAATGCCATTACAACACTGTCCAATATTTCATTTCTAATACACAAGAATAAATTGCATTAAATTCTATATGCTTCACATTTAAGCCAGTCAAAATTCATTTTCCATGGAAAATGCAGTTCTTTGTCATCTACCATATTGAAACAAAGGATCATGGTTATTAATATGCATGTGTGAACCAGAGTAGGGTAACATTTTTAGAAGATTAATTTTTGAAGCCCCTTATGTGCCTTGGTGTCTAAGCCTTTTGTGCACACAGATGCAAGTTCTGCAGCAAATGGCAAGGATAATTTTATTTTTAATGTTATGGCAATGAGCTTGAGACTGCTGCTTCCATGAGGATACTGAAACCTTAATCTGTCTTAATATATAAGCAATTCTTCTATATTACTATAAATTTTAACAGTTGCTAATACCATAAGTCAACTGTTACTACTAGCAGTTGTAAGTTGTAACTTCTTAATGTTAAGAACTCCAATTTCGGAAGCTTCAATTTTAGTGTATTGTTATTAGCAGAATCCAGAAGATTCGCAGTATTTATTCTTAAGGGAATTTGACTCTTGGCACTGAATATGTATTGTCCTAGAAAGTTATGATGCTAGGGACTACATGCTAATTTGGAAGGTTTTTCCTTTTAAAGGGAGTTTTTCTTTTCTTTATGTAATTGCTTCCTATTTTGAGGCATAGAACATTCTGTATCTCTGCATCAATTTGTATCCCCTTCTGACAGGGAATTAAATTTTGAATATATCACTGATTCATTAATGTTTGTTTCTATCTGCAGCTCACATATTTTAAGATGTTAAGCTCATTTTAGTTTTCATAATTGCAACTTATTGAGGTTTCATTAACGGAATTTTAAATTAGCTTACATTAAATCTTTGCAGGTGGGAAATACAGTGTGCTATTATTTCAGGTCGTCTTGGATTAGTTGGAACCCTATGCCTGGCTTTCCTCTTCTTCCCAGTTACTCGTGGATCTGCCCTGTTGCAGCTTCTCAACACTTCATTTGAACTTTCAGTGAAGTATCACATTTGGATAGCTCATCTAACAATGGCGATCTTTACAGCTCATGGGGTGTCCTTTTTATTGATATGGGGAGCCACACATGAACTTCCTGGCAAGGTACTTACATAACCCCTATATACATGATTTAACTGGCTGTGCTATCAACTACTTTTTTGGTATATCGGTTATCTTTTACAAGGGATTTAATCAAAAGGTTGGATCTTGTGATTCTTGTTAGATATGGAAATCAAAGTTTATAATATTTAAAAAGGTTTGTTATTTATTAGAAATGTCTTCAAAAGATTGAAATGAAGAAGGAAGGCTTTTATAGTTTTGGTGTTTTCTGGTATATGCCAAAATCTTATACATAGTTGTCAGTATGGCTGACACCTAAGAATTGCTTTACAAACATGCCTCTTTATCTTAGACGTGTCCAATGGTGTTTGCATGCTTATTATGTCTAGTTCTTCCATGAAGCAATATCAAATTATTAACAAGCATTACTATAGAAATGAAGAATGATTAGATTACATTAATCATAAAGCTTAGAAGCCAGATTCTGGACAAGACAAAGAGTCAAATATAATTGATTTCATCTGACTTAACAAAGGACTTGGAAGATCACTAAAATTGTTCTTTTTACTTTAATGCATCAAGATAAACCCAAATAAATGTTAAAGTATGTATTTAATAGAAACATGTAAATTGGGAAATAATATGTTAAAAACAAGTCTACTGTGTGAAATCTGTCTGTTTTTTACTTTAAACTCTTTCCTCACTGTGAACTGATATACTAGAAAAGCAATATAAGAAAATGAAGAAATAATGTTTTATGCATTTATATTAACCGGCTCTATTTAATCTTTAAACTTAATAAGTCTCTCAGGGAGTTTTCCTACCTATTTTAGCTTCTTGAGTTATTTGGGCTTGTCCAACCTTAGACTCAGCTTGTATTGTTGAATAGGAGCTGAGTCTAGGTGCCATACATAAAATTAGCAATTATAGATAAAACTAGTAAGAATAGTCTGAATGTGTATTAATATTGCAAAGCAAAGGAGTCACTTTTTAAACCAAAACTGAGATTATCGTGTTATCCTTCCAGTCTCTAGAAGATTGAAACCTGGGGATGCATCACAAAGGTCTGAGACACATTATCCTGTCTCTTGCTTCCCCAAAATAAGCACTCCTGACATCACCCTCACCAAAATGCCCTTTTTCAATATGAATAAATAAATAAGATATAATAAAAATATATAAACTGTCTCATTCCTGAAGGCCTCTTTCACAAACTGAAGAGGAGATCAATTTCTAAAATGGAATTAAAACAATCAGAATATTTTTCTTGAAGAGTACCAACAAACAAGAGACAGAAGAAAAAAATTGATAGCAGTACAGAAGCGTTTTCCATTTCAATCTTAATGAATGCTCTACACCAATTGTGTTTCAGGTATTGATTTGGTAATGAGAAATATAGAAATTAATCCACTTTCTTCATTTCTTACTTTTCTTGAATTTTTTAGTGATTAATTATTGATAATCACACAGTTTTATCTAGAAGAAGATTACATTACTTTAATGTCCCGTTTTGGGATTGCCCTAAAATCACAGTTCAATTAAAGCAAGAAATGTAATATAGTTATAGTTATAACTTTACCAATCAAAAATGTTTTAAGCAAGATAACTCCTGGTTTAGGTCTTGCAATCATGTTAGACAATATTGGAAATATAATTCATATGACCAACCATTTCTACGAGGGTTAAGGATCAAATAACATATAAGTGCATATATATTAATAATCATCTTAATCCATTTAGACAAATCATGTCATATCTATAGTTCATTTTAAAAATTCAACCATAACAAGGGTTGAATGAGGGAAGCATGATACGGTGCCCAAAGAATCCCTCACATTAAGCCCAAGGGTGGATACAACACCCCCCTTGGCCCACATGTGGCAGGATGCCATCCATCCAACACGGGGTGGTCTGCCTAGTGGGGAGCTCGTCTTTGCCCTCCCAATTTGTGTCACATTATTCACCCGCCTATGATTGTGACTTCTCTTAATTCAATTCCAAGTTCCAACAATCAACCATCATAGAGGTTGTTGAGGATACCACAATTTGGCGCCCAAAATATAACTCTTACCTAAGCCCAAGGGAAGGATGCAATACCCCCCTCAGCCCACATGTGGCAGGATGTCATGCATCCATTATGGGGTGGCCTACTTAGAAGAGAATTTTGTATCTTCTCTCCCTCCTTGTATTTCCTTACTCACCTCCACATGATTGCTTGTTGGGAAATAGATAAAATAAGGAATAGCATTTCATATTATTGCCTATACAAAATATATGTACTAAATATACTACCCTAATGCATACCACAATATTTACTATATCACCCAAATTGCTGAATGAGAATGCAAGTTATTACAATAGAGATAATCTTCTCTGAATTTCTTTCTCTTGTTCAATCTTCTTTGATTTTTGATCCTTCGTGGATGGCTTCTACAAATGAGGCTTCCTTCCTTTCTATACCTCCATAATGGAAAGGGCCACACCTTTTTGTCCTGAAAGGATACACCTATTTGCAATTGCTGCCCTTTAAAAGAGTCACAACTCTTCCTCTTAACCCCTGGCCTAAACCTTAATTATATTTTCATTAAATATCTTTCATTGTACAAAATCACTGCCTTTTGATAAGTTCTTTAATTTATAACCTGCTTCCTCTATGGATCGCTAGCATCTTTTATTTATTTTAATTAGCCTAAGTTATACTTTTTTAAGGGCTGCGACCATGATTAATAATGCATAGATTTCTTCTAACATGGCAGGGACATGACAGTCTGCCCTCCCCCAGATTGCTTGTCTTCAAGCAAATTTTAAATTGAGATGATTAGTTGACTTCCGAATAGGAAATGGCTGAGTCCTTGCAACATTTAACCTTTTTGGGAATTGTCTTCATGAAGGTCTATTTCGTAATTCAGCTTTCGTTGTGCTACTCTGATATTATCACAAATTGCAAATTCAAACCAAGACATATCTTTTTGCCTTTAATTCAAATGTGAGTTTTCCCAACAATATAGCCAATAATTGGCGATTTGTAAGGTTTGTAATCTTAAGACAAGTTTTCTCTCATTTTTCTGAGAGAAGGAACAAGGCCACCTAGTAATAGCATCAATTATATTTGCAAAAACTGATTTGGGTTGACCCAATGTTTGCACAGTAACAAGATCATCTCTCTGCGTTAAAGCAAGGATGAACTTAACACATATTAAGATGAGGATTAGAAACATGACACACAACTATGGTCTTAGATGTTTTTTGCTAGAAAGGTTAGAGATGGTTATAGGAACTCTCTTTTTTTTACAACCTTGCTTATTTGTAGGAGGTCTATGTTCAGTTGTGATTTGTTTGCTTGTACACTCATTTGTTGAGTTGAAAATTCCAAGGGACAACTTGACTGAAACTTCTCAATAGTTCATCCCCTAGTTATGTCATTATGCAAGCTATATTTTATTTGCACATGGGATAAGTCTGAGTTATTGGTTTGGCATTTGTATTTTAGACTCTTTTCCTTTCAAGGGGTTCTATGAAGAGATTTTCCCCTCATATGACAGAGGGACCTTAGGAGTGAGATTTAAGGTTGACACATTTCAAATTTTGCTGTTGAGAACAGTCTTATTGATTGGATAGAGTGTTCTTAGAGCATGAGTAAATCCAATCAGTTTAAGGATATGTTTTGTAGCGTATAACATTAGGTTTTATATCACGGAGTTGTGCAGGAGTATTTTGACTTTAAAGTTTAACGTGTCCAATACAAATTTTGGTGATATTTAAAGACGTGTTTGATTATATACTACATTACCAGTTTAGAGATAGATTTGACTACCTTGTTTTATTTGGCTTACAAGGATGTATGCTTCTATGGATCTTCACAAGATCTAAGTGATTCGGGGTTGGTTTTCCATTAGACCATATTTCTCCTAATGATTCTTGTTTCAAAATCTGGATAAAAGATATCCTTACAGCTGTGATTGGATATTTGTTCCTGATATTGAGAGGGTATTGGTTCAAGGATGTACTTTTAATTTCGGCTTTATATTGAATATAAACTTTTGATACTGAATATAAACTTGTGAATGAATTGGAGGAAACTGCTTTTGCTTCTATGCTTTCAATGCATTGTAAAAATTTGTAGCTAGGTTCTCAAGTGAAAGGAGAATTAGTGGAGTTTGTTTCAGCGGTTTCCAACCTTCAAATTGAATTATTCCAGTTTCAGTTGAATTTTCAATCATGCCTCTTATCTTGATCTGTTCATTAATGAATGATATTCTTGGCTCAATTGATTAAGTAAATAAGATGTGACGATTAAGAGTCAATGAACATATCCCCACGGATAGGACACAATAACTCTTCTTAACTAAGTATGTTGGGGACCCTCTAGATTTTTATTTACTTCAATTTCAAAATTGTGGAAGCTGGAGAAACTGAAATTAAGTACTTCAAAGATAAAACATTCATGCAACTTGGCCGGGGTCATAATCATAGGGGAATATTCAATGCAATATGGTTAATATAAGTCTTTCGTTGGCTTGTAAGTAACCATGAAGGTTGATAGGTATAGCTTAATTAAGTTACCTGCTATAACTGGTACAAACTTATCATATCGGGCATTAACACTGCTACCTTATGCTACCACACATAGGTGTAGAAGGAAGGGTGAATGCTTATCCAATAAAAATCTTGTCACAAAATAAGCGGAGAGAATTAATGGATTCAACAGGTTTTGCCCCTTCCTAGTAGGAATACGTTCTTATTATAATTCAATAAAATAATTTCCTTCTTTTGTATGAACTTATGTGTACAAGTGTGAGTTTCATGGGTAGATTTTACTAGGTTCCATCCAATTAATACCATAATAATAAGATGGGAAATGCTGTATCATGGCCATTCCCATGGCAGCTAGAGAGCTTTCATGAGTTACTTCTTGCTTACAAAAGTCCATTCCTACATACCTCTCTAAAAATACTGACAGGTTTAATCTGCCAGGCTAGAAATGGCTTGCATATCTGCAGTGTATAAAACACTACACCATGGGCTTGAGTTTTCCTTTTAGGATCTTACTTGTGGATGAGCCATCTACGTCATGCAAGATAGTCATATAGAGCTTCATGAGGCTAGTCTGTGACTTTGTCATGTTCCTTCTATTCAGAATACATCCACAAATTAGGTTGTGGCTACTTCCCTATGTGTGGTGATTTTATCCTATATGCCTATTGCAAGCACATCCCAAACATGCATGTTAAGCCTAATCCCACACTAAGTTGGAGTTTCAACTGTTTGTTTATACACCCCATGCTAGTTTAGCTATCAACCCAAATTTGTCTCCCTATGAAAGCACAAAATATGCAGCGTGAAGCATTTAACCTCTACACCATTTTTGAGGAGAATAAAATCGATCAAAGATATAAAATGAATCTTCTTTATAACTCTTGATAAAGATTAAAGAGATGGGTCATGAAGGTTCATATAACTAATCATGCCTTCAATTATTCTATATCAAATGTTTTTTTAGTGAGAACCAGACATACTTCCTCCCATAATAGAGATAACAAAGGGATTATTTTGTATTGGAAGATATTTTAGATAACACCATGAAGGAGGTGTCTATTTTTCAGATCCCAGCTGTGTAATTTTCACATGGTTATAAAGACCGAAACTTCAAATTCTTGGTGATGGGTATTTTCAGAAAATAGAGTGGTGACATGTGGGAACCAAGAAATATAGAAATGCTGTTTTGGGCAGTATTGGAAGGATATTACCCTTTAGGCAGAAGGATTTTCCCTAAATCTTTCCCTATAATCACAGTTCAATTAAAGCAAGAAATGCAATATAGTCAGAGTTATAACTTTACCAATTAAAAATGTCTTAAGATAAATCCTGGTTTAGATCCTGCAATCATGTTGGACAATATTGGAAATATAATTTATAAAACTAATTATTTCTACAAGGATTAAGGGTCAAATAATATATAACTTAAGTGCATATATATTAATAATCATAAATCATGTAATATCTATAGTTCATTTTTATAATTCAACCATAATAGGGGTTGGTGAGGCAAGTGCGATAGGGTGCCCAAAGCATCTATCACACTAAGCCCAAGGGCAGATACAACACCCCCCTTGGCCCACATGTGGCAGGATGCCATCCACCCAACATGGGGTGGTCTACCTAGTGGGAAGCCCGTCTCTCCCCTCCCAATTCATGTCACCTTATTTACCCACCTATGATTGTGATTTCTATCAATTCAATTCCACCAATCAACTATCGTAGAGGTTGGAGAGGAAACCGCAATTGGACGCCTGAAATATTCCTCTTATATAATCCCAAGGGTGGTATACAATAGCCCCCCTTGGCCCACATGTGGCAGGATGTCATCCCTCCATCATGGTGTGGCCTACTTAGAAGGGAATATCGTATTTGCTCCCCCTCCTTGCATTTCTTTACTTAACTTTATATGATTGCTTGTGGGGAAATAAATAAAATTGGGAATAGCATTTCATATTATTGTCTATACAAAATATATGAATTAAATATACTACCCCAATGCATACCACAATATTTACTATATCACCCAAATTGCTGAATGAGAATGCAGGTTCTTATAATAGAGATTATCTGCTCTGAATTGCTTTCTCTTGTTCGATCTTCCTTGATTTTTGATCCTTTGTGGATGTCTTCTACAAATGAGACTGACTTCCTTTTATTCCCTCCATAATGGAAAGGGTCATACCTTTTTGTCTTGAAAGGATACACCTATTTGGAATTGCCACCCTTTTAAAGAGTTACAACTCTTCCTCTTAACTGCTAGCCTGAACCTTAAGTATATTTTAATTAAATATCTTTTATTGTAGGAAATCACTGCCCTTTGACAAGTTCTTTAATTTATAACCTGCTTCCTCTATGGATCGCTAACATCTTTCATCTATTTAATTTTCCGAAGTTATACTTTTTTGAGGGCTGCGGCCATGATTAATAACGGAGAGATTTTTCCTAACATGGCAGGGACATGACAGTTACATTTTAAGGACTGTAAAATTGATACCAATAATTAATTATTAAAATATTTAAGTATGTTTCAAATTATTACGTTATTGAATATATTTGTGCTTGGCCCCCTCAGCTGAGGACTCTAATTTCACTTCACATACTTGGTGCTCAGGCAGCCTCCCATGTGTCACTGATATACACTCCACACCTTGCATTCCCAAGTGACCAAAAATCAAGGGGTAAAGTAACTATAAGCCTCCATTAAAATATATCAAAATTCCAATGAACATGTTTATTTTTAGATCATTCTTTCCAAGTTAGCTACTAGAGTAAAAAATCCATCCTATAAAATAGCTTTGAGTAAGTTTACCAAACATATTCTTTCTTAACCCCTTAACGTCAAACACTTAATTCCTCCTAAACCACCAAAAGGTTCAAGACCTGGAAACGAGCTATGAAGATTGGCATGAATTATTCCCCATGACCATATAATGTAAAGCAAATGGTACTTGTAACATTATCCGAAAATAATAATCAAAATGATTGAGCTATGAATTGCCAAAATTTATAAGTAGATCAAATGACGGGCTCTTGAGTGGAGGTGATGCATTTGTTGTAGAAATTGATATGACTGTATTTGACACAAAATCTAATGAAAATCACTAGATGCTATTTGCAACAAATGCATCATTCACAAGAAAGAGTTGCTTATTATAGGTTCATCTTGTCTGAACCACCTTTGCTAACCAGATCGAATCTAATTTAGGAATTACGGATTGTAAGTGCTATCTTTGTGGGGGATATAAATTGACTTGCCACTCTGAATTCCAAAACTTGATGCATACAGATTGTATTGCAACACATGACGAGTTTAATAAATTGAAAATTAAATGGCAAACAAACGTTACCTATTGTTTTGTTATTCCAGAGGATTAAATTGTTCCCAATTTCTATTGCAGGCCTTGGAACTGTCTCTAAACAGGGCAATAAGATCTAGTTTACTTGTTAATACAAGAAACAATATACCTATTTGATAGTCTATTTCTGTCTTATCTTATAATTCCTTGTATCTAGCAGAATCTCTGTAGAGATCAAACAATGAAAATCTTGAATAAAGTCCCATAAATGTATGAGCAGTACCTCTAACTCCAATCATACTGGCCTCATCAGTCAGCTGACGGGTTCAAGCACAAAAGCTTTAGGTCCAATAGCTTGCAGGATGGGACAATGACTGTATCTATCAGGTTTCAAATTGTGAAGATGTTGGGTTTTGAACCTGTAGTTGTCCAAATCAAGCCATATTGTTTTGCCCATGTGGAATTTACGTGTGAACCATTTTTTAAAATTGCAGAACCTTTATTTTACACGTGTCTTGATAAAAATATCCTTGGATATTGGAACATAGAGGTATTAGATACTTCTACAAAGGTCATGACACTATCTTGCTTCTATTTGTGATTGGTGGATAGAGTAGAGATGTGCTCATAATGTGCAAGGGGGGTTAAAACTTAAAACTATAGCAAACCTCATTTAGGGCCAGAAAGTTGCCATTTGGGTGATGTGGAGGAATTTGTCCCATTGCTTGATATATGCATATTGCATATGCAATATATTGACAATTTCTCTTTGGCTATCTGTCTGATAATAGGAAAAGTTTAAATGTCTAATTAGAGTCTTCACAAACACTTTAAATTTTAACAATGGTCAAGGAAAAAAACATCCTGGTACAAAATGACGAGATATATTTTCATTCTATAAATATATATAATCCTAGATCCACATGACTTTATTCCAATTGCATCCTTGCATCACTTCTAGATTGAATAGAAATGCCTTAATTGTAGCCTAGACATGCCCATACATATATTCTTCCAAAAGCAACCTCAATGATATGCATAGGAATATAAAAGTTCTAGTTTTTGAATAATTGTGCACATAGATACACAGCTAAACATTTATCCTGTACTATAAGAACCGTTCAAATCAAAATGTGATGTTGACTTCATCAAGAATACACAACATCACATTTGTGTCATATCCAATTTAAGTTTTTAATAATTAATTCTGAACATAGCACTTAGAAAACATTGGTAACAAAGGTTTTTTCTGATGTGCAGCTGTTATCCTGGACTAAAATAGGGTTTTCAAATGTAGCTGGAGAGATTGCTCTGTCGGCAGGCCTGATAATTTGGTTGACATCAATAAAACCCATCAGACAACGTTTCTTTGAATTATTTTACTACACTCACCACCTGTATTTGGTATTCATTGTCTTCTTTGCACTGCACGTTGGAGACATGGCATTCTCTCTTGCGCTACCTGGAATTTTCCTTTTTCTTCTTGATCGTTACCTCCGGTTCCTCCAGTCACAGAAAACTGTACATGTTATATCTGCCAGAAAACTGCCTTCAAACATAGTGCAACTGGTTATTGCAAAGCACCCAAGTAAGTATACATGCCTTATTTTCTAACTCAATTTGTTTATGTACACATGAAAACAGGTGGACTTTGAGTGGAAAAGATACAAATAAAACAACTTTTCTGTCAATTTATATTTTTCTTGTATAAACACTTGTATTCATGAACCAAATCACTTTAGGGCTCACAGACTGTAAAGTAAAGAATCCATTATTCTGTGTCTCTATGAATTGAGTTTCATGCATTTATATCAGATTCTCATTTGAATAGAACTATGTTATTCTAACAAAAGTTACAAAACGTTTAAGCATATTTGAAGATATTGTATACCCCTTTGAGCCTTAGGAGGAGTTAGCTGGTCATTCATTTATCTTATGGTAATTATTTTCACATTATTTGACAGCAGGCTCATTCTGACATTTCTAGAAATTTTCTGAAAAGGTATCAGAGTATTAGTGTGTCTATTTTCGACTTTTCAAGTTTTTATAGGATTTTGAGATTATTTCTCCTCTTTATATTTTTGTTCTGCATTAACTGTCATTACAGATTTGTCCAATTCTTTAGGGTATAAGGTAGAGTTTCAATTTGATCTTTAAATGTTTTCAGATTATTGGGAGACCAAGGATGGTTAGGATGTTTCTGATATTGTTCTGTTTGGAGTTTTGATCTGCCAATAAATGCAATTCTCAGGCACAATTTACAATTTCATTTGCTAATGTCAATGACAAGATACTAAGGCTTGTCAAGGGATAAGATTATCATTTTATCAGGATTCTAATCAGCCTTTGTATGCACAGATTATTAGCTAGAGAAGGTATTGAATGTAAACTTACATACCTAAAACTTATAATTTTGTAAATTACCTTATTTATACAACATCTTATTATCATATACATATGAATATGAGAAGATCAACAAATCTACTATGGCAACACAAGTTAAGTACATACAATGTAAATGAGTCAAGACACTCTTCAACTAAGCAACTGCTATGCATGCAGGTCTGGTGTACAACCCTACGAGTGTTATTCTTTTGAACCTTCCTTTTATATCACGTTCAGAATGGCATCCTTTCAGCATTGTTTCTACTTCAAGTATTGACTCTGACCGATTGTCTATACTAATCAAGTGCCAACAAGGATGGACCAAAAAGCTTGACAACTTCATGGAATGTATAAGCTCTGTGGAGAGACCTTCGCATCTTCAAGCAGCTATTGAAGGTCCTTATGGTCCAGCTTCTAGTGACTTCTTAAGGTATCAATTTATCTGTTCAGTTTCAACACTTATACGGTAAGATAGTTAGAGATATCATGGTGAGAAAACGTAAGCTGCAGCATATTTTATATGGTGCATATGTTTGGGCATTTATCAACCTAAATCGAGACACGACATATGCTTAAAAGCTGCTGAGAAATTAGAAAGCCTTGATAACTCCTACAATTAGTTATTCAAGAGGGAATACTAGAACTTGGCCAGGGACCATTACAAAATTAAAGAAAAATATCTTGAAAATACTCCTTTTTCATCCAACATAAAATGTAAAATACCTAATTTCATTTATGTTTGTGTCTGCAGGTATGAAGCATTGATACTGATTGGTGGAGGGAGTGGAATAGCCCCACTGCTGAGCATTTTATCGGAAACATTGCGTCAGCATAACATTAACAATGGAAACCATGTTCCCAGGCAAGTCCTACTCATATACTCAGTCAAAAAAACTGAAGAACTGTGTATCTTAAATCTAATATCTCCCTCAACCGTCTGTCCAAATTATTCTGGGCTGATGAAATTAGAGGTGCAAGCATATGTAACTCGGGCGGAAACCCCAGATACTGAAATGGGAAAACTAGATGTGGAGGGAATGCCTTCACCCACCGAAATATTTTTTAACAATGACCACATCAAAGGAGTAAAAATCTCCGAGGTGGATAGACGTATGGGTTCTGTACATTCTATAACAAGCACAAACAATACTTTATGGCAGGCAGCAATGATTGCTTCTGCATTGTTAGGGTATCTTATATTGAGCATCCTACTAAATCACTTCTATATATACCCATCGGATGGCAACACTTACGCTGTGTTCCCATGGTGGGCCAGAGGACTTATAACATTTTTTTGCATGAGTTTGGGGATTGTGATCTTTGGAGGCTTAGTTTATATGGTCTGGGAAAGAGTTCAAACCAAGAAAGTCCACAAGTCAACAGAGGAAATGTATGAGATGCAGTCTAGCGGCAGTGTAGGGGAGCAGCAAATCGACACCATTTTAAGTGGATGTAGTATCCATTATCATCAACGGCCTAATCTTCAAGGTAATTTCATTTCCTGTGCAATCAAATTAGCTTTAGTCCCTTACAGATCTGCGGTGGAAATCATGGAAGGATGTCACCCAATGTTTTCTCACCATTTATAATTAAGCAAAGCAACCAGCTGTATAGAAACTTGGACTAGGGGCAATTCAGAAATTTTATACTGGGCTTACATGGGTCTAGCAATAACCTCTATAGAATTCACGAAACACATAATTTATTTTATTTTTGACATAATTTATTTTTATTGTTATTTTTATCTATCTAAAAATGTCAGAAAAGTGCAAAACCGTACATGCTTTCAAGTTTCTAGTAGATAAGTAGGAGTTTCCATTGCAAGTCAAATTGTGATATTGCTATTAGGATTCAACTGTGTAGTTTTCGGGTCAAACTCATTGACCCATGTTTCATGAGTAGTGGTTCACAAGAACCCATCTCTCATGAGAATGAATGGAACACTTAGCACTTATTGCACTGATTGACCCATGAATGGAACACCTAGATGCAATGAGTGCTAAGTGTTCCATTCATTCTCATGAGAGATGGGTTCTTGTGAACCACTACTCATGAAACACAGGTCAATGAGTTTGACCCGAAAACTACACAGTTGAATCCTGATAGCAATATCACAAGTTTCTAGTACTCTAGATGTTATGTACCTTTTTTTTGTATCCACTGTTTTATAATATTATATGGCTGTGTCGAACTAAAACATTCTTGTAGTTTACTTGATATAATTACTTATAATTCTTCTTTGTGATTGGCATGTCAAATTGGAAGACATCATTGGAAAATTTGGTCTGAAAATGGATGGGAAAACTGTGGGTGTTATAGTGTGTGGACCAGAAAGTATGCAACAGAGTGTAGCATCAGCCTGCAGGCGTCACACTTCCTTGCCGGGTTTCAAATCCTCTGCTGCACTGGATTTTCACTCTATCAGTTACACTCTCTAGTCAAGTCTTCCCACAAGATTTGAAGTCCTTCATGCTTTTCCTTCTAAAGTGCGCCCCAGTGCATGCAAGAAAAGGTTGTACTTTATACGTTCACCATACTTCATGAATTTGCCTATATCATGTCAAATAATTCATAGACCCCGTAGTATAGTTTTCTCTTTACCAAATCCTGTAGTTTGCCTGAGCACTATGTAACTTATTTGTAAAGAATTTAATAAGAATGATATAGTTTGAGCCATTGTCGAGGTTTGAACTTTTTTCTTTGTCCAACATTTCCTTATGGTGTCAGCTGAGCATTATGACTAATGGATCAAGAATAAAAAATTAAAAGAAATTTTTAGAGAATGGAAGATGATTTTGGATGATGTCAAAATACTAAGAATAGGTGCCAATTATCTGGAAAAGAAATATGTAATGAAATTCATATTGACTGCATTAGGAAAAAAATGAATACGTAAACAAGGGACGTGGATCCCCTTTCCCTCTGTATTAACATTTGATAATAACAATTACGTAGATTCAAAATCTTATTTTTAATTGGATTAAGAAACAAAATTAACAACTTTGTTACAGCAGAATTACAGGTTCATCATGAACAAAACAGCTATAACAACAGCATTACAGCAGTGTTACAATGAGGACATCATTACATGTTCATCACAGCTGTATTCATTATAAGCACAATATGAATAGACATATCCATGAGGCAGCGATGGAGAAGCAACTTCTGTTATAAAACTGGAGCTGGAAGAAGGCAGTAGCTTAACATTACATGAGTGCTTAAAGCATTTCCCAAGTCGCCAAACTGACATGATATACTCTGCCAGTCAACTGAAAACCCCTTCTTGCTGTGTCTTTTCATCACTTGTTGCAGAGGCAAGTAGAGAAGAATCTGACATGAAGCATGTTGTAGCTGGCTTAACTCAATCTCATAACTATGCCTGAGATTTTTGTCCTGTATATTAGTTGCAACATCATGAAAGGAAGATACTAGCCAAGTCATTCCAATGGGAGAAAAGAGTGGGACAAGACAGCCTGACATCGAATCTTCCAAATATTTTTAATAATGACAAGCCTGCAAGAGTTGGAAGTTGTATTATGGGCACGAGAGGATCCAAGAATAGCGGATTTCCATGACCATGTGAAATGGAAGAGAGCTGGAATGGAGGTTTTAAGGGCAGTCCATAGCAATCTCACATGAGAACAAAGCCAAAAACAATGTTTTAAATATTCTCCTTTACCACAAAAGGAGCAACATGGGGTTGGAATGAGGAATTTAAGACTGGATCCCACTGGAAGTTTGGCATGAAGGAGTTTCCAAGAAGTAAATTGTGATTAGGCATCAGCTTTGGTTTTCCAGATTTAAAGAATAAGTTTATGTTAGTAATAACCGAGAGGGGGGGGGGGGGGGGG